>JAMKCH010042403.1:0-12938 GCA_023653785.1 Ophioderma brevispina | reverse complement strand
AACTGAAGCTTTTGGCTATAACAGACGACAGCAGACAGTTCGCTTTCAGGATGCCGGTGCCTGACATAAAAATTAAATCCTGGCACTGCTAGGGTGATGCACAAATTATTGTAGCTTAGCTACTTGTTACTGGTGACTGCTGGCAAACCTTATATAAATTTCACAAAGTTCCAATTCTGGTAAAATTATTATACCACAGCAATTCATGCATAAACATGATACAATAACCTTCCAACTAACTGACCCTGATGTCTCACATAAATGACATCATGTGCATTACACCATCTTACATAAATAACATCATGGGAATTAACCTCATTTATGCAATTCTTTCGGTCTCAAAGCATAAACAAGTGACTTCCAGTTTCTAAATTACAGCTTGGGGAATTCCCAGTTCTCTTCTGTGCAAGCTATCTAGTTGTATACAACAGGTGCGTAAATCACATACACTAGGGGAATCCGTCTTACTCGTTTCAACATAAACAAAGTACTTTTCCATGAGAACTCTTTTCTCAAAATATAAATTGAGAATAAAATAATATTTTTTAATCACAAAAGGGAGGACAATTATAACAATGTGTTAAGTCTTTCCGGAAGGCTCCGTCAGATACTGTGGTCTATTTTTTATGTGTTGACAGTAATTCTGATGGGACAAGACGAAGGCTATTGTCTTTTCTGAGTTTACGCGGCTTGTACCTCGGACCAAGCGTATATAGATTTGGTGACATATCATTCCAAGTCATTATTGGTCCTCCACTGTTGGAACCAGGAGTGCAATGTTTTTGGGGTGTATAATAATTAGAATAGGGCTGTTTTGATATTAGAGTTGTATCGGGTGCTCATGGCTACAAACGCAATAGCTCTGTAGCCATGGCCCGTATGTTCAAGGGTATTATGTTTGATAAAGATTACTTTTGGCAGGTGAAGTTTTCTGGAGTTTTGATTGTGGCACGGTAATTTAACAGAGCATGATTGATGTGAACTCATATTTTTTTTCTTAATTTATCATATATTATTACTAAGATCTTTTGAACAAAAGGTTTAAGAGATTATTTTTAAATGTACTGGGACCGAGACTGGCCATAGTAAATGCCTGTAGCAAGTTTCATCAAATAGCAGTTTCAAAAAAATTACCGTTTGGAATCCCCAATGCCAAATCGAGCAGATCCGGTCCCTACCCTCCCCTGTACAGACCACGTGTATGAGTCTCAACATCTTGATCGATACGCTGTGACCACTAGATACAGAATGCTTGCGGCTTTGCCGTATTGTAGTTAAAAACGGTAACGAGAATGGAATAATTTTGGTGTCACGTGTCAGTTACAGGTCACGTGTCATGTATCAGTATCATTTTGCTCTTCGGGGGCGACGCGATATATATAAATCCGACTATGTTAAATCACGGTCTGTACATGACCCTCTCTGCCCAAAGTGCTATTATTTTTTTTTTCCAAAAGTTAAAAAAAAAAACCGTGTATTATGTCTAAACAGTAACAAAATGTAAAACCTTGTTCCTCTACTGATTCAAAAACCGACGAACGATGACCATAATCGGTTGCTTTTTCCAATGTAGGGATACGTACGCCATTTTTGACTGAATGGGTCCCCCGAAGCAAATAATAAACCAACAATGCCGTGGACGTCATCAAATCTTTTATTTTTGTCCAAAAATGGCTGTTATTCCCATAATTAAATTCGCTTTTTAAGATTCACCATCTGTATATTGTTCTTTACTAATTAATATTCAATTGTCCCCGCATGAATGTGAAAAAATGGGTCTCATAAGTCTACAACACTGAAACAAAGTCAGCCTGCTAAATACCCCCTTACCGTGGACTGTATGGCAGACGGATCCCCGTTTAGTTTTAGCAGTCTACAGCCACTTGCGCGCGGTGGCGGGGGTTATGCGTCAAGCTTTCCCTTTAATATCTAAAAAAAAAGGCACCTTCCACCAGTGTCTTTACGCGGCTCCTCAAAACATAATCTTACTTATTCCTGATGCTTAAAATTGTGTTTCCCTTTGATAATATTTTCCTTATTATGCTGTGTGAATGGCTGTATATTTCTTTCGTATTTTAAGCATCTGTTGTATCAAACTTGAAAAACATGCATCCATCGTCTCACAGAACATGGCTATGTAATACATGTTGCTATCCGGCTAATCCCATGCTACCAGGAGGTCCAGTTGCGTAACGGGCCTACCCGCTCTGATGGGGCAAATTTCCCTTCCCAGTTTTGGGAAATTTTCCCTCTCAGGTGGTGGTCAAAAGGCCCACTTTTTCCCGGTCAGAGGCACAAACGGCTGATTTTCCCCGGCCAAAGTCGTCCGGGGGCAACCTGCCCCCCCTGCCCCCCCCTCGCCCACCTGTTACTGTGTAAGAGAGCCCCTTCCTTTGTCCGTTCGCGAAATCCATCCGTAAATCTACGTGCATACTATGTCATGCCTGAGTGGACCAGTCAAATTGTCCAAACATGTGTTAACTGGTATGAACAGGTCTGTTATGCAGGACATACGCATGAGTTTAGTATACACGTAGGGGTTACGAACGAGTTTTGGGCCCGGAACCCCATAGTCTATCTTACTACAAGCCTGAAGTTCAATGTCCGAATACTTTTTAATTGTGTTCAAAAAACATATTCTGGCATGGATGTCAACACCCCTATGCCATTAATGTCCCTTTCAGCGATAGGGAAAATGCGTATTGTAATACTAAAAGGGAAACGAACATAGCAGGGGCACAGCCAATTTCATTTCGATACGACCCGGAAAACAAGAGGGAAGGTATTTTCTATCAGACGAGATGTTGCAGACAATTTCTTTAAATTTCTCGATCGTTTACAATTTCTTTTCTTGGATAGTAGTCTCAACTGGTCGGCTTCAATACAAATCCTTCCCCCCCCCCCCCCACACCCACACATGGCACGCTTTTGTAAAAATTGGTGTAGGCCTCTTTGACTAATCCAATATGCTTTTTAGCTGCCAAAATACTGGTAATTGAGCTAATTGAATATCCCCGCCTTTTTATTTGTATTTCCTTTTTGAGTTTTTTATGGAATATGAGACTTTCCTCTTAATGGATTTATGAGCGTCCAAATACCTACGCTGTAAATAAGACATGAAACTTTAGAGGTCAAGAGTGCTAAAAAGACTCCCGCTTAATGTTTTTAAATGCCTTAAAAACAATACAGCTAACATTAAATTTCAGAACGCCATATGAATATGAGAATATGATTGCATGGCTCACCGGATTTACTGCGTCTTTGGTTATTCAAATTCACGGAAATGTACTCCGGTCTGGAAATTCCTTCTCATGATTTTTCTTTAAAAAAATCAACCGACTCTATGTTTTGCTATGGAAACTATTTTAGTCCAACTTGTCGTCAGTGGGTACATATTAATGAAAACGGCGAGTTCATATCTAATAGCAGTATCAAATTCACAGTTCTTTCACCACATGTCTAGCAGAAGGAATGGCACGTTCTTGCGTTGATTGTTGGGGGAAGACTATCAGTCGTGGTTTTTAAGCAATATTGCAATAGGGACACATTGTTTGAAGAGCGCCCCCAATTCAAAATTTGATTTTTTGACAGTTACGTTGGTAAGGTCTATAGGAAACTATACCGCGAACGATGATGCTAAAAATGCGTTTTATAACAAAATAGCGATTTTGTAATTAGATAGAATTGGGGAGATCCCAGATGGGACTTTCTTTAACGGCAGAGCTGGAATGCTACGTTTATTGAACGTCCATGATGGTGAAATAGTGCCCACCTCGAGACAATAACTCTTAACTTGACTTGCCCAGAACATCTAAAAACAACTATGGTTATGAGCGTCGTAGACACGTACATGGCGCTATTTCCGGCTATTTCCCTTGGGAAGGCCGTTCCAGCAGCCGTTTTTGAATATTATCGGGGATCCCCGAAATCATTATTTGAGTACAAATTCCTGTTGGGACACCTAGAACATCTTCGAGCTTCACCATCACAGGTAGTTTATAGCCATGTTACCAAGGGCAACCCGTGTAAAATTCCAAACTTTTGAAAAATTGGGGGGGCCCCAGCCCTTACAAAAAATGTTGCTTGCTTTTAAGAGTTTGCACCCTATGTGGCACATAGTGCCGAAATTTCGCTTTTTTTTTAAATATTGGTGGAAATTCACCGCCATCGTAAAAATAAATAAAAAAAGGATTTATAAAGCTTCTACAATTGTTCATTGCATGGCATAAAGGAAATTCAGCAAATTACACGATGTCTTGTGAACCGATAATAATTATGCTAGCTGTATGCATTTAATTTGCATTTAAAAATACTATCGACACGAAATGACGCTGAAAAGACATATCATCACAATATCACAGCAACAGAAATTCTTGGTGACATAATGTACCAGAAGTTAGGTGGGATTCCCATTTTTGAGTATTGTGCACTATTTGTTTTTCTTGTGTTATTGCGTGCTTGGTGATTGTTTTTTTAATCAAATTCAAAAATTGACAAAATTAAAAATATTTAATTTAAAACTTACATGAAAGGTTTAACCTTTGAGTAATTAAATTAAGGCGGACTCAGAGATTTCGAAATATAATTTTTCGCGTATGATTTAAAAATAGTTAAAAGAAACTAAGATATGACCCTAAAAACAGGGGGCTCAATTCCATGTTTGGATTAACGGTAAGTTTCGTTTTGATGTATACTGTATAGGCCTCTAACAAAAATCGTTGATCCGGACCGGGAATCACATTACAAAAAAAATGTTAATTTCTCCGTGAATGAGATCGATTTGATCTTAGCTATGTTCACAGGGGGTAACGCGTAAGGGGGTCACTTGTAAGAGGGTTCAAACTCCCGGTTTTTGGGGGACAGACTTTCCCGGTTGGACGGTGAAAATTCCTGGTGAGCAGGCAAAAAAAAAAAAAAGATGATTAAGCTGATTTCTCAAGCCTTTTTGCCCGGTTCAAAAGCTCCCCCCCCACCCCCCCCCGCAGGTTACGCTACTGTATTTCACACAGTGATTAAAGGCTGACTTCAGAGATTTTGAAAGATTTTTGTTTTTGTGTAGTAATTAAAATAAGCCATCAAGGAACTAAAGAGAAATTACCTCAAATGCTTAATTCCAGAGTTAAGAGATGAACGGAATTCAACCGTTTTCATGCAGTAAACATTATGTACAGTATAAACAGGCCATAGGTTGCAGTGTCGGTTATAACAAAAATTCGGATCCGGAATTATAACAAAGTTGTGATTTTCTATATGAAGGGACTTCGATTTGAACTTAATTATTTCACGCAATAATTTGTATATGTACAAGCATTATGTATATGTAAAAACAACGCTTGTTAAAACAATGAGGGCCAGCCATTGATCAGGAAATATCGAGTGGCCTTTCAATGAAACTATCGAATATTAAATATTTTGATATTCGATAGTTCATTTTTTTTCACTAAACATTTCAAGTTTGTCTTACCCCACCCAATTTCACATATGGCACTGGTTTTTAACATATACAAAATGTCAACCCAAGGGGGTGTGAAAATTGAAGTACATTGTAGAGACGTTTCATATACTGTTTTATAACTTAGACAACCATATTTATGAAAAGAAATGTTTTGAGGCTTAATCTAACATTGATTAATGTTACAGCTATTGAACTGTAGCAGTCATTGACCTCCATTTATATGACACACCTTTTCCATAATAAGACCACTTTCAAGTTGCTATTTGATTTGCAGATTGCTGACTCAAATAATCTAGGGTGACACATCAAGCAATAAGGAATTTTCATGTTCCTGTGGTCACTAGAAAAAATTTTAGAGCCAAAGGAATGCTAAAATAATCATATTCATGGTTTTGACATCTAAAAAGTTTGTTAAAAAATTTTAAAACAGGCTTAATCCTTTATTACTTCATATGTACAGACAACCAACTGAGTAATTACTGCACAAACATTTTTGGAAAAACTCCTTGAACTGACAATATTTCTGACTGATCATTGCCGGTGTTGCGGACCGTTATGATGTCAACAATGCACAAGTTTGCACTGTCTTCAAGACCATTTATGGTGTTAAATTACAACTTGCATGTTATAGTTTGCGATTTGGGAAACTAAAACTTTATGCAAACCAATATTTTACATACAAAAAAGCAGGTACAATGCCTATACGTATAAAATATTTGATTATAAAGTTCCAAATTAAAATTTTTTATTTTTTTTATTTTTTTTATTAGTTTCATTCAGTTTCTTTTTTTGAGAGAAAAATTGAAATAATTTACTTTTTAAAAAGTTTAAACTTGGTAAGCTTGTACATACAACAATCTCTATAAAATAACACCATAAACCTACCTGCCGCTTCCCAATTACACAAATGGTTCTACAAATACAGTTTTTGCGGACGTTACATTTTGTTGACTTACACTACTGATTGTGGCTGTCCCAAGACAGTTTAAAACATTGCGATTATCCCATTGTGTGTCCAAAACTTTTACATATCAAAATCTGAAAATGACATGAAAGAAAATAGTGAGTTACTTTTACAGGACTCAAATCACAGTAAAACCAGAATTGGTGACTTAACCATTACAGACACTCAATTGATGCAATATTGGAATAGCCAGTCTCCATATTGTAGTCCATGAGTTGAAATGGAGGGTTTATGTAATTAAACTTGTTTTAATCCAGTCGAATGTTAAGGTTATTCTATCATTATTTTGGACATAACAAATTACAATAATATAATTCTTGTACCTTTGCAGCAAGTTGGGGCTTAAAATCTATAAAAACTAAAGGAATTTTGCTGTTATTTCACTAAATGGTAATAAATTATATATGCCACCATGGTTTAACCACTCAGAATTTAACATTAGAGGTTATTGGTCAATTATTTAAGTTATGCTTCTGCCCACTTTTCCTAATAGGTACTGGACATAGGCAAACTTAGCATTGTGACCCCATTAATGTTGACAAGGTGTTTGTAACGTCCGCAACACATTCTTACAGGTTCATTTTGGCTTTTGTATATTACTGTTGTGTATTGTTTTTGTCTTATTTCCTTTTCTTAGCTTTGAATTTGTAAAATTAAAAATTAAACCAATGATATATCATTCTTAAAATTTATAGCACTGATTACTAGGTTATGATCTTGCTTGTAAACATTCAAAATGTAGACGGTCCGCAACAAAAGCAGTGATTTTCTACATGTGAAAAGGGTATTGCAGGTAAAGAAATGAAAAAAAGAAAAAAAAAGAAAGTTAAGTTATTGAAATAGGGCTATCTTAAAGTGTGTTGTATATTTAAAATGTCAAATTACCCATCAGATGCAAAGTAATAAGATGCATTAATGAATGGTTAAAAATTACAATTAAAATCATGATAAAATGCATATTTTTTCACTAAAATTAACTATAGATTGTTTGTTTTTAGTCTAAAAGGTTACAATTAAATAATATAAGTCCAATATTTTCCAATTTGATGAAGCTTATAAAGAAAAAGCATCAAATGAGCTGAATTTTCCGCAAATTGACATACCTCAAGGATAACGTCGCAACCTATTTTACAAAACTAAACATTAAATAGTAATAAAGGTAAGTGAAATTAAGTGTAAAAGAAAGTTTGCTCTTTTATGTTATCATGTGGGAAAATAAACAAATAGGAGATATCTCTTGATTTTACTTCTAATAAGAAAAACCTTGCTACTGTGTTGCGGACGTTACTAGTTTTGCGGACGTTACAGTGTTGACGGAAAAAATAAAAGATGGGGAAGTGTTGCCTGGATCTGTGGGAAGTGTGTTGAGGCACTTAGTTAAATATCCGATTAAAACTTTAGGAGGTCAAATAGCTGTCGCCTAGGCAACAGAATGTAACTGTTGCGGATGTGACAAAAATGTGACGGAAAAAATTATCTTTTTTTATTAAGTGCATAATTTTTTTTTTAATAATGCGATATCAGAATTTATTTTGTTCCTATATTATTGGTATAGATGAAAACTATTTCTACATGTTAAGTAATTAATACAGCCTTGCTCTAACTTAAGGCAATGCTCGGCTAAAGTTGGTGTGAACTTGTTGACGGAAAATGTAACGTCCGCAAACATCATTTTTGATCGACCACCTCATTAGAACAAGGAAACATGTGAAGTCACTATATGTCTGAAAATCTAAACATTGTACAGATGGATATAATGAAAGAGGAATTCATATGTTGTTCGTTGTTGCATGGCAGATAATTCAAATTGTACGATTTGATAGGTTGACAAAATCCGTCAACATTTGGCGGTTTAAGCATGGTCCAGCACAAAATGGGGAAATCACCCAAACTTTATTAAGCTATGGAGCTTAAGCTAGGTCATAATTCATAACATCACAAATAATTCAGGCTTGCTGATACACATTTTTGTGGGCACTGTAAAAATTCCAGGAATTTACAGGTAAAATTACTGCTAAAAAACTTACAGTATTTGACTGTAATTTGGAAATACAGCAAAATACTGTACAAATTTATTGTTCAGGTTCAAGGCCTATAATGACTCAATTTAAAAGGGGAGCTTTATCGAATTATAATGAGCCTCAACATATTATACACAATTATGAATTTCAATTATACGATTAAGTACTCAAAATTGGACAGGACAAAAATACTGTAAATTTTACAGGAAAAAATACTGCAGGCAATTCTGCCAACAAAATCCCGTAGAATTACAGGTTTTACAGTTTTTCGTTCAAATTTACTGTATATTTTACAGTGTGATGTAAGAATATTTTACAACAAACTGGTAATTTTACAGTATATCAACCGTAAAATTTGTTGACTAGGCCTACTAAGTGAGGATGTTCGTCAGTGCTTTGTTATTCTCCACACTTTTACAATCTCTCTATAATTCAACCAAATATATAATGGTTTTTTTATGTTTTGATTAAATTAATTTTTACAGTTACTGTATTTTTTACGGGAATTTGTTGGCAGAATTGCTTGCTGCAGGATTTTCCTGTAAATTTTACATATTTTTGTTACAGTGTGGGGCTCCTCCAAGTGTCATTAAGCTTTTTGTATATGTTAAAAAAACCAAGACACATTTCTTTTCTCTGTTTCTGTTTCACAGGATAAAGGGCCCTCACCGACAACTTGAATCCACCAAAATCAGTTGAATCCGACATACATTTCAATGCGAGCTTAATTGGTTGTATTACCAAAATTTAAAAAAGCCCCCCCCCCCATAGAGACTTCACAAACTCTTTTCCCTTCCGGTTACCGTAAACAAACCATTATTCCACGTAGCATCATAATTGGAACGAAGTCAGTCCATATATATTTTCTACATGAGAATAGAACAATACAGTTTCTTATGGTACCAAAATCTCAGGTTGATGGTGTGAAAGTTTGGGTCGAGGATGATGATCGGTTTAGTAAACAAACCCCCTCTTTAAATATTGGTTACCTAAATATCGTCCATTTCCAATTTATCATTGGAGAGGAGAGCGCGGTCATTGTGGAAAGCTAAGGCATTGTGGGACTTTTTTGTGATTATTCGGGTATTCAATAGACATTGAAAAAATATACTATTTAACCTCGCCAGAAAACAACAAATACTAACAAATTTGCACTTTTTTCTTCTATATAAGTTTAAAATGTGCCCATTCCCCTATGGAAGAATTACATTTTGGCTAAACATAAGTAAAGCTGCTGGATTATGATGGCAGCGAAGGGTGAAAATATAAAGTGGCAGATGGCAGATGCTAAAATATAATGGTCTTCTCTATATAACTCCTTTGGTCGCAAAATATAATATGCGTAGATTTTTTTGGCATCTTAGTGTAAAGGATAGTGCACCACTAACTGCCAATGCAGTGGCAGAACGACGTATTAGAGGGCGCTGCTCAAATCGTAACTATACTCAGACTAGGCGGTGACGGCCAATATCCCAAATTTTGTCGTGGGTCAATTTTCGTGATCCACAGCCTCGTCCCCCGAGTTACCTAAAAATGTTGAGATTTTTGATCATCTGAACCCTTAGCTGAGTAATCCACGTGTGCCCAATCTTGCGTGCAAATTAGGTCGCATCTGCAAGAATTCGCAATTTGTATTTTCTGTCCGTAACGGACAGAAATTACAGCACAGTAGCCTATTGGACCGTGTGAACCGAGTAATTGTTCATAAATACACACACGCAAGATCGGGATCATCTCAAATTTTTGAATAAAGCTCTTCTCAATGAATATCTAGTGTCATAGAACAGAATGTGCTGGAATCACGAAATGCCGCTTTAACATTAAAGATTGAAATAAGAGGAACATTGTTTAGTCTATGAAATGTTGTAGAGCAACATTTTCCTTATTACAAACCGTTGGAGTTAAATGACAACTACTCCACTGACAAAAGTTATTTCCGATATCTTTGAATGAATAATTAACGGACAGGGCAAGGTCGTCTATGGGTCATTAGACATCCCCCCCGGGGAACTCCGCAGCATGACCGAACCCACAAAAAAAACCCGCATGAAAATCGAATTCGTAACCTTGTGAAAAATTTAATTTTCTCCCTATTCTACCCTGCACTGTGGGTCTACACGGCCAATTGACGATTTGCTGAGCAACTGCGAACTTTATTCGTCATTGTTGACGTAATTGCAAGTTTAGTTGGTAATTTAATTTTGTATCATTGCAAGAGGAGGACAAGTCTAATTGGTAACCACAAAATCATTGTCTGTGATATTCCTGTCGTACTCGTTATGTTGGACTTCTCTCCCGAAGGGGTGGCAATCCAGAGTGAGAGAGGGACCGGCCGTAAAAACGAAATACCTTTGGCGGCATAATAACATCATCCGTATTTTTGATCTCTGCTTTTTGAAGATAGCAAAATTTGTAAAGACAAAGGGTGTCTTGATCACTGCTGATGTACAAGGGTACCTCATTGGGGGGGGGTGCAGTTTCCCCATGATATCATTCCGCTACTCACAAACCAGATATTGTTCTTACTTTCTTTCCCCCGCTCAAAAAAATATTTTTATTTTGTTGAAGCTTTTGTGTGTGTGTATGAATGTTTATAAAGCAATAATCTGAAAGTAATAATGGCACATTTTTGGTGAAGAAGCGCCCCATTTTCAAAGTTGATAAGTTGGCACAGTTACGTTGGTATTGGTCCTAGGAAACTATACCTGCGAATGAGAATGCTAAGAAATGGTGCGCATTTATCATAAAATCAGCGATTTTGTAATTAGAATTGGACCCCAGATTGTACTTAACGGCAGAGCTGGAAATGCTTACTTTTATGCCGCCATGATGAATCAGGGCCGCTCACATAGTGAGCGCTAATGTCTTACGGTGGGGTGCAGCGAGCAGAGCCGTGGGGGGGGGTTCTTAGTGGAAAGGGGGTAACGACGGATTGTCGGGGCCGAGAAGGTTTGCTCATTTTCACAATTTTGCATATTGAACGGTCCCTTTTCTTGGCCAATTGTTATGATGGCAGGGATACCTTTTCTGTGTCAAGTGTATTTCCCATGCAAATCGGAACGCCTGCACACCTTGAATGTTAAAAATAGCGCCAGAATGGCTCAAATACAATTTAAAAAACAGTTTTCTCTCGCCCAAAAACCTCACCAACCATGTATAGGGCATGGCTAGCAAATCTGTACGTTTTTGGTATATTTTCGGGTAAAGTGGTTAAACACGCAGCCGCACCTCCCTACCCAACCCAAAGTGAGAACCCCCCCCCCCCCCGGACAGAGCCCTAGCCGGTGATCCAGGGGCAAGAGCCCCCGAAGCTCTTGGATTATTACGAATAAGAAGGGTATTTTTGAAGGGTAAAGTTTAAATTAAATTCAAATGTTAAGAATGGGCATTTAACCCAATCGACGGCCAGTAGACCCAGCCTGGTATGCTGTAGTCTAATATTGATTATTTGGGAGAGTTTAATGAAGATCTTTCCGCCATCGTCTGCATCAGTGCTAGCAAATGATAATAGCGCCACCGATTGGAAAGTGCTTCACGAGCCAGGGGGGGTAGACACGAATCTGCTCGATTTGTGCATTGGCGATTTCAACGGTAATTTGTGGAACTGCTCCTGCATTTACTATGGCCGTCTCGGTCCCAGTGACATTCAAAAATCATCTCTTAAACCTTTGTTCAAAAGATCTTAGTAATATCTGATAATTAATAAAAAATATTGACTTCAAAAATCCATCAGGGTTAGATGATTAACCCCGCTGCAAAAAAAGTGTAATTTCCAATAACGGTCATTTCGATTTAAATATTGTGGACCAGGCCTAGTCTTTAGTCCATGAGTCTGTAGGTGTAACCGCTCGATTATGCGTCAGAGGCCCCTCCTACCGTTAATCTTTGAAACAGACTAGCACCCCGGGAGTTGATGCCGTTTTGATTGCTGTTGCTGTTAGGTTGGCATGTCCTACTAACCCCCCCTGTCCGAGCAGGGGTAGGACCTGCCATCCTAACAGCAACAGTGAATTCAAATCGGCATCAAATCCGGCTCAGACCCAAGTGCTAGTCTTATGCAGCGGGGTTAATCCCATAACAATTTTAATTGAGGCTTTAAATTGATATTTTAATTGAGATTTTAATTGAAATTTAAGCAGATTGTCCAATTCTTGGTTTAGTCGCTTTCGTATCATCTCAACTATATCTCTGCAAGAATTTGGTTCCAAATTTTATTTTTTTTGAAGTACTATACATAATCTCCACTACACTACCCCTACGCTACATTTCAAATTACGTTTTATACTCGATTCGCGCTGATATAGGAGCTTGGGAAAGTTTTGGGTCATATCCATTAGTGAAATAGGAAGAAGCATTTTAATCTTCCAAGGAGTCCTTGGCTGCCTAACATAGAAAAGTGACTTGAAAGGACACAGGTACGTGTCCGACGACGCCAATTTACACAAAAATATTTTTTCACCAAACTTAATTATTTACCGCACGAAAATTATTTTCAACA
>JAMKCH010042402.1:0-12904 GCA_023653785.1 Ophioderma brevispina | reverse complement strand
GGATATCGCCAAGGGTCTCATTTATTTCACCAAAATGTGGTCAAACTCAGACAAACTTGAAAAACGGGAACTTCGAACACTGTGAAGTTTGTTGCCATTGTTTAGATACGGCAATTTTCTTCACAATTCAACTTAGATTTTGTCTCCAAAAATCCTTTTAAAAATACGCGCTACCAAACATTCAGTTTTAAAAGCCGAAAAGTACGAGTTAAAACTAGAATCAATGTAATCATATTAGGAACATGCGATCTCGCTTTCTAATAATGACCACAAATGATCCGAAATGATCTTGGTTTACCTGAAGATATGATTGACGGTGACGTGGTCTCCCTCAATAATCAGTATTTAATTGTAAAAACATTTATGCCAGTTTCATGCTTTTTAATAAAGAAATGCACAATTTTACAAATATGTCGCTATCTGCTTAACTAGGTACATCGATGCAATGTTGATGCCCATGCTATCAGCCATCAATATCGATCTTGTGGTATTGTTCCAATATACGACCTGTTTTACGAGGGCGGGGCGATGATCATCGGTCAATTCAAAGGGATTTGGGAAGAACTTTCATCTGACTTTCCTAACCCATGGTCCAAGTAACTTGAGATGTTAGAGATAATCTTAAAAGCGATTTCAACACAAAAATCTGAAAATTAAAATCTTACCTTGATGCTAACCCTAAACCGATCTGGCTTAACCTTACTCGAAGAGGCCGAGGTAAGGAGAAGCCTGTTTTGAGGTACATTCGAACCACGATGGGGAGAAGGAATGACGAGTGCCCTCCTTTTTAATACGTTTCTCCATCGTCTACCTCTCTACCCTCGCTCTGCCCCTATCCTCTCTTATCACCACCTTCTCTCCCCACTCACTATCTTTCTGGTTTCTAGTTCCTTTATCCCTTTCTTTCCAAAGACAACTCTGTCTACCGACTTCTAGTATACTTCCCTCTCTTTACCACTGTACCCCTTGCCGCCGATCCGCACGCGCGCGCACGTATCATATCCTTCTAGGCACCGCCCCGTCTAAGTCTCGCTGTCTTGCTCTCCCTCTGATATCCACCCGCTCTCAACCATCCCCTTTGCTCTTCCTTCCCTCTGTCCATTACGATCCCTTCCTTCTCTAAGCCTGCTCCCACCTCTACTCTTTAGCTCTCCTTTCGTTCCTCTTATCTCATAGTCTTCCCTCCCTGTCGTTCTACCTCCCTTCTATTTGGTGGGGGTGCTTTCCGTCAGGAGAAACGGTAACAGGGACCTCTAGTCAGGGGTGGGCAAGGACCTGAAGAGTTCTCCCTTGCAGTGGAGGGGCAAAGATTAAATCCCCCGAAGCAGTGGCGTATCAGGATTTTGGAAACATAGTCTGATGTTAAATAATTTCTTGGTAAGTAAACTATACGTGTGGACGCTAGTTACAGAACATGCTACCGTCTTACATCTTTAGGTTCTTGATTCTTCAAGTGAAACTGGCCCACTGATTGTTATCTTGTGTTGAATTGACAATATCTCGGTTAGGGTTCATAAAATTGGATGGATAAAAACAAGGATTTAGCTTAGGAACGGGTCTAACAAAATTAAGTCAAAATATCTCATAGAAATGCACAGTTGTATTTTATAATTTTAGATTGATTGTATAGTTTTTTAGCACTTCGTATGCTTAAAAAAAATTTAAGGTCTTTATACCGATTACCACTGCTTAGTGACTTTTCATTAAGCCCAGAGTTTTATTTTGTTAATACGATGCAGTTTAACTTACCTCCTCCACACCTGCACATATCGGCTCATCTTGGCCTTGTTAGTTAACCTTCAATGTTGTCTACCACTTCACAAAGAAGCCATCAGGCCTGGTGCACGCTGTGGTCAATGTGAAAGTAAAACAAAATAGGCAAGATTAATGACAAACAATAATAATAATAAAATATCTTAGCCTCGTGGTACAGCATTCAGCTCCTGGTACGGAACGGGGGCTAGAAAACATATTTTGATACTAATTTCATGTTTTAAGCATAGTCCGTTCCAAAGTTAGGGTTTTGGCATTTTGGGTAATTTCAGGAAAAGTTCAGATTGTTTTAAAAAGTTTGCTAATTTCTTAACATTCAATGACAAAATGGTTTTTTACATGAAAATTGTTGTCGCATCATTCTTAGCAAAATGAACCTCCAAAAAGGAAATTTAGAACTAGAGATAAGGTGTTGAAATTCTATAAAATCAGTCAAGTCCTCCCGACCAAATGGGCGCATAGGGCGGCGACTATATCTGTTCCAGAATTAGGCCACGCAATGTAGTGAAAGCTACAATATGGGGGTTAGTCTTCTGTTAGTTCCGCGTGTTCACTTTCTCCTACTCCATTCTTTTCGAGGTCCAACGTCTGACAGAGAAGGACAGTAGACCATTTTAAGTCGTTGGTATGACCCAGCCGGGGTTCGAACCCGCGAACTCCCGACTGTGACGCGGACGCTCTAACCACAAAGCTAAACGTCCGGTCAAAATTGGCGGCCATTTAAAAAAAAACAACAACTAAGTGTCATAACGTAAAGAATTTAAACGCATTTCGAAAGCGTTTTCGTTTTTTCTTCCACCTGAGTTTCCCTTTACCATGTTACAGCCAATCTGTTTTAAGATCGTGGTTTTAAAGAAAAGTATTGCGCCCAAAATTTGGGCTTCAAATATGTTTTCCAAAGGGCCTAAATCCACTTAACACAGAAATACCTAAAGAAAACATTAGAAAACAGGGAGTAAAGCTAATGTGTTTGGTTTCTACATGTGGGACTTTTTCTTTGAAAAACAATTTTTTTAATTGCTTAAGTGCCGTGTGGTCAGTTAAAAAAAGTGATTTTTCGAAACCATGAAAACGTTGATTTAGGCCCCACCTACAGCAGCCGCACCCACCACGACAACACCTCCTGCATTTAGGATGCCTATCACGCCTGAGCCGGTCTGCAAAAGCCAGCGTCAATCTGATGGACATATATACTGCGTAAGGTAAACTAAGTATTGATTCGTATTATAACTAATTGTTCCCCTTCACTCCAGAAATCAGGGACGTTTCCTTCCCAGTAGAGAAAAACAAAGCTATCACCTCTTTCCATTATCATGCATTACGTTACAGGTTACGTGTTCTACGAGCGTCTTTGGGGATCCCCCTGATTTACCCGGAAAGTAAGTAGTATCGATTGATATCAGAGAAAGGCCGTATTTTTCACATTGTCGTCCTGACACCATTGAGCCATCCAAAATCCATTTACATTCCAAGATAAACAACACACCGAAACCATCGAGGATTTATACCATGAAAACCGCAAGTTGTTTCCCAGATACTGATGGGGGAGTATGTGCAAGTGCCAGGCTCTCTCATATCAAGTAGGAACACAATAGACATAAATCGAACAAAAGCACCTTTAAAATGAAGAAAAAAAACTGACTTCCCACTTTCCTTGGCCTCTTCTCAACTACTCTTCCTTCGTCAAATTGGAAGCTCTTTGCCCTGTTTTCCATTTCGAAATACTCCAAGAAGTCTTCAACAGTCAATTGCTCTTCAGGAGTTAAGTCATCTTGGTACCCCCAGCATAAGTAAACAGACAATTGCAGAGAAAGAACTAGGGAAACAACAATGCGATTTTCATCGGTGAAATCTGTATTGACAAACGACCCCAATTGAGACATGAAAGTGATTATGCTACACCAAAGTAGACGTATATAATAATTATAGCAAGCTTATTTCGGTTGATTTCAATAACCGGTGACGTCAGCTAAGATTAATTCAAGGGTGCAATTTGGGTAGCCGAAATTTGTCATGAGAAAATGTTAAGTTTGCCCGATATTTCATCCATGTGGACGATGAAGGCCACATTTCCGCTTACAATTACTCTTCTTTATGATAAATAAAATCCACCATATATCAAAGTACAAAAAGTGGAAAAATATCACTTTAATTTTGGTTAAAGTTTTTATGGGTTTCTCTGTATAATATAATATAATTTAAACACTTAAGTGTATCAGGGGGTCCCACATGGGGCCAGCATTTTGTTTTCGAGCACCATGTTTTTTGATGTGAGAGTAAAAACGTTGATTTTGGTAAAACCCATAAAACTACTGTAGTATAAAATTAATATGCTCATAATATCCAAAAACTAAAATTTCGAGAGGGAATAAAAAATAGTTTTCTTAATACCAAGATATTGACCATTGCCAAATACCGTTAAAATCTGGGTATTGGGGACGAGACTATAGCGATCAAAATATTTCGTATATAGTGACTGATTTTCCGAATTACAGAGCTTGGTTATGTTGGTTATGTTGCTCTTCAATTTCTGAACACATGAGAATTCTGAAAAAGTAATGAGATTTTATCGTAATTTGTAGTTTGCATAATGGGTCCGTTAGGTGTGTTCGCGAAACACATTCGTTTCATTAATACGTGTAAACACTGTCATACGTGAGAACTACAAAGTGCACCAGAGCGTGTATATTAAAGGTGAATTTCTTGTTTTAACCTCTGTTTATTTAACAGTTTGCTAGATATGATTGAGAAAGCTATCACCAAAATTTCAGTTGATACCAATTCTTGCAGTGTGATGTTATGAGCAAATGCTGCTCAGTTCCCATTAGGATTACTGTAGTGTAATGTCTATCCCGTTTACGGACAGAAAAATACAAAATTGGCGAATGTTTTCTTACAAAACACGATCGAAACGTTTGCAATTCACGATTGGTACACATGCCATTACAGCTAACGGTTTAGTGGTCATAAAAATCTCAAAATTGTTGGGCGTAAGTCGGGGGGACGAGGTGGCTTGTTGGATCACGAAATGCCATTTAATGTTGAATTAGTACAAACGATGTACATCTACGTTTGACATGTTAGGCAAAATATTAATGGTTCCATACCCGGATTTTGTTTGCTAAGGAAGATAGATTGATATATTCAATTTGAATGAGGTAAAACTTTAATACTTAAAGGTTGCCTCAGAGATTCGGAATAAAATTGTTGGTGTTTTAATTAAAACTAGTCTACTAGAACTAAAGATTAGTGACCTAAAATGCTCAATTCCAAAAGTTGAGATGAACGGATTTTCGTTTTGATATAGGTCAACATTTAGGTATAGTATTACAGTACCAAGATAGGATATTGTGCATACAAAAATTCCGGGATCCGACGTTTTATTACAAACTTGTGAATTTTCCATAAAAGGAAATCGATTTGAGCTTAGCTCTTTCACCCAGTAATTAGTATGTGGACTAGCATATAGAACGCCAAAAAATACAATTGTTAGAGAAATTGAGGGCGCCGTTCTCCTCGGGAAATCCCCGGGAGTAAGCCTTAATATCTTATCTCTTAAATTTCCGGGATAAATAAGACACAATTGATGTGAGCACCGGCAGGGATTTGGAGATTGCAATTAAGAGATTCAAATATTGTCTCAAAAAGTTAATATTATCTGGTTGTCATTTTTTTAACAGAAATATTGTCTTTCTTTTACGAACAAGCTGCCTTTGAAACGCGATATCATTTTGGGACTATGCCGAATCGTAAACTTCTCGTTATGCAATATTTATTATAAAGACACAAAGTCGAAAGAGCATGGCCTATCAATAAAAACGCAGGGTTAGAAAACAAAAATATTAAAATATAAACCACCTCTGTTCTTTGCTCTGGTTTTTACCCATCTCTTTTCAAGACTCCTGTCCAGAGATACAGTATATGAAGATAGGGTTTTATAAATTCCCAAAATGGTCCTATTTGTGAAATCGCAGATACCTAATGAAAATTTTAAAGAGACATGGCCAAATTTGAAAAATAGTGCCGCCTCAAGATTTTTCAAAATCGATTTATTTTTTGCCATGGTTTTTAAAGCTTTATATACATTAGCCCCACTTGAAATTGATTCAGACAATTAGGTCCTTATGGGTAAACAGAACGATTTATCATTAATGTGGACGACGCGAAGGGAATTTGCGTTGGACACAAGGAAAAACGTACGCAGTATGCATGCTTCCCACGGCATGCACATTGTTTGACCGGTCGGTGACCGTTGTGATTTAATATCAATGCGTACGAGTCTATGATATTCATGTATACACACATTTGTTGATTAAATTTATGGAAACCTGTAAAGTTTGTCTACAAATTGTAAATGTTGAAACTGAATTTTATTTAATATCTATATAAAGTGAGAGAAACTTTTAAAAACAATTGATGAATATTGTCGTCATAGATTTTCCCATGTCAGTGTTTGAAACTGGACTTCTGATCCCCACTTTAATGTATTTTAACTCAAGGTTGCAATGATCATGTCCAAAATGATTTCAATTCCAATGCAAGGCTGTTTTATTTGATTGATTATCACAAACGACCACCATGATATTGAAACAACGATTTTAGCCCAGAGTTATTAAAGTTAAATGGACACTTATCATATTTACAGAAAGTTTTGTTCTGGTTTTAATGTCTCAATGCATACCTACATTATAACACATAACTGGCCGTTGGAATGAATCGACCAACACCGATTTAAGAAGGGCTCCCACAAAACCTGATTCATAAAACCTTTTGAACCCTAAACAAATTACACAAACCAAAACAAATTTGTCAAAGATGGATCTGATTATGCATAATGGCATAAAATCTTGCGTTTTATGAGAAAAGCTGTAAAACACGATAACCAAAATATAAACGATTTTTCAAGATGTAGCACAATCTGTAATGTTAGAGCGGAAGAAAATTAAGAACGGACCAATGTGTATGCCCATATTTGACTGCGATTTGAATCAATACAACGTGCGATAAGAAACATGCCCCTTAAAACTAATGGACAACTTGTATTCAGTAATAATCTCGATTTGGAGTAATTTAAATATTAAAGGTGCCGTTGATAAAAGTAGCGTGAAAAAAAAAATACAATAATTACAATTAATGAAAAGAATTGTTTTTATATTAAATCAGAATAGCATTGTGCAAAACAGAGTAAAAAATAATTTGGTTAATTTAAAAGCATGTTATTATTTGTCACTAACGTTTTGGAAGACATTTAAACTTAATCACTGTAAAGAATTTTCGAACACCAAATCCTAAAAAATTCACTTGAAGTACTAAGTGCATGAGTGTAAATGAAACGTGGTGTTGGGTTAGTAGTTAATTGAAATATTCCGTGTTTCATCAATTTATTGTAGACTTTGCGTAGGCGAATCTTAATCAGTAAACAACAGAGTCGTCCAAAAAAAGGTTTACACTTTTTGTCTGCAATTCTCAAACTGGGTAGATATATCAAAGCAGGTTGAGGGTATTTATTAACTACAAATCTTGTTTGGAGCCTGGTGAAAACCGGCGTTGAAAAACAAAGCTGAAATGACAAAATGCGCATATCCAGAGAAAAAAGGTCAACAACCACTTTGCACACACGTAAGTCTATGGCACTCTGTTGTGGTCACGAATTATATCCCAAGATTGATTCAACCACATTGAACAGCGCACATCGTCTTGGGATTGGTATTTAATAATAACCACAAACGTAAGAATTAGGAATCTCAAATTATTAAACTTCTTTTATAAATTAAAATTAAAAAATTGCGGCAATATCTTCTTTATGACTTTGTCCCAAACCATGCCAACATTGAAATGTACGTGGAGAGAGTCTTGATCAGTTTTGACAAGAAAATCATGCAAGTCGCATTCAAGATACACCCCCCTTGAAATTAATTATTATCTTCTAATGAACATTTCAAGGCGGTTTCCGGATGATGAATTCTCTCATTCATTTTCAAAACGGGTAAATACTTCATACGAACTCGAAGGTTGGTTCAGGTAGTTGTTACAAGTGTACATGAGTAGGCTACATTCACCCATGGTATTGTAGCTTGAGCTCTTGATGTTAACCATCATATTGCCCCAAGCTGTTTTTGACCATTTTACTCTACACGACACGCCCACTTTGTTATTTGAAGATTTGTTTCAACACCGTTTCACCAGGTTCATAACAAGATTAGTGTAGTAATATCTTCCAATATTGTGATTTGTTTACCCACTTTTGGAAAATTTACGGACAAAAGGTAAACATTTTTTGGACCAATCTGTAAGTATCAACGAACAGATTTTCAATAGTCTGAAAGGAAAACAATTCAATACACAAACAAACTCACATGGAGGAGAGTCGTATTACAGAGGTTGATCCAAAAATACTAGGGTTCTGACAATGGTTATGTGAAGGACAGGTTCAAACAGCCAGGAGTTATATATATAGGAATTTACCGGTGTTTTACTAGAACTTGAGACGGTTCATTAACATTCTAAATGAACTTATAGATGACAAACCTAATTAAGATGTATCAGATAGACGCAGTAGTGGTGCCAGGGATTACATGTATATGACAACTTGTTTATTAAAACATTGGAAAAATTAACCTGAAACTTTGCACCTGTCCAAAACAATCTGTAATGGTGAAAATTGGACACAATTGGGCATTGTTATCTCGGATGTAGCTTTGATGTGCTTTAGCTTTAATCAGATCTGTTGTTCTTAAGAAAGCAAAATTAAGCTCTGGCGAATCAGTCCAAATCGAGTATTAAGCGGGATATCTGAACGTAAAAAAAGAGTAAAGGTCCAGGAAATGCAACTTAGAATTGATGTGGTTTGTGTCAAGTACTACAAGGGGGGCGAGGGCGAGAAAGCTTTCAATATTGGGGTTGGTGATGCATAATTAGGACTATTGATGTTTCAGAGAGTAATAGGAAAATTTTGTTTTTTTTTCCAGGTGAAGGGTGTGAATCTATTCATGGCACTGACTGAGAAAATCAATAGTTTAACTAATGATGTCATGGTAGTGTATTTTTTTTGGGCCCTGTTTATTGGAATGGGATGCCCCGTAAAGATTTGGACTAGGTTTATCATCCATTACTGGACATTTAAGATAAAATAAATATAAAAATGTCTAGCATACACTCAAATTAGCTAGAGAAAAAAACAAACTTTCTGGTTTTTTTTATCCATCATGTTATTTACGAGTTTTATCGTGCAAGAGTTTCCCAAGGAAGTTTGTTTAAAGAGGAGGCAACAATAACAGCAAAATACAAAAACCTCAACAAAAAACAGTTTTCAGTCCATATGTTGATAGTAATTGATAAATGTATCGTGAAATTAAATACAGTTCCTTGACATCAGAGTCCAGGCTATTATATTTCTTATGCCACATTTACTTAATCAAAACTTAGTAATGGTGTATGTTTGGCATCAATGGCAAGATTGAAGTAGCATTTGTTTAGAAAACAGAGCAGGTGGCAAAAAATGTAGGACTTTTCACCTGACATTTTTTGGATGTAAGAAGAATAGGCAATCACAATGTATCACGGATACTTTTAAGTTTATTATGCATAGTGTATTATAATTCATGGACGATATGTATTAAAAGTAAAAATGTTATTTGGATGTGGATTTATATGTTACAAATTTTTGAACAACAAAATCGCCTTCCGCTAAGCGGGTTCTGATTACATTGTGGCACACAATTCTTTATACGGGATGGAGGAAAAGACAAGTCAGGTGGAACTGACTTGCCAAGGACACAACACGGTGGACACGGTATTAGGGGAGTGGTATAATTAAAAAAATTGGAAAACCCCCAGCCTCCACATATGGAGCATTCCTAAATAAACTAGAAACAATCACTTTTTTACTGAAACAGACTAGTTTAACCCCCCGGTACCTGCCCTCGAAAAGTTTTGACAATAAAGATTCCAAATTCGGAAGCATGGCAATGTGAGCCAATGCATTGAATTACCTTAGTATTTCCCAAGTATCACGCATTGGGGGTGGGGCTATTACATAGATTTCAGGATTTGTATTCATGATTCAGAATGTTTAGTTTTACCAAAATTCATATATTGTATCATTCTAGGCTCATTGGGGGACTCGTTATATTATTTCACACCTATGATACATGTTCTTTTGTGGAATACATGAAAATTTGTACCCTGTTTTATGAATTAGTCATGGAGCGTCATTTCATGCAGTCTGAGCAGTATTCAAGATACGAATAATGCATAGAAAAATATTTAGCTTTGCGTCTTAATGTAATCTGTTATAGACCATGGAAGAAAGAGATAAGAAGGAAGCACAAACAAACCACGCTTGTGCATTGACCAATCCTTATGCCGCCCTATAATTGCAATGGTCTTAATATCCTCACAAGTGGCCCTTCCGAGGCTAATCCTAATCCGATCTTCTCGCTCGAGAAAATTAGCCAGTTCGGTGGTTGTTATTCTCATTGCGTTTAAAGATTCCGGGGTCATCGGGAATCAAGGCAACGATGGAATGTTGCGAAGAGAAAATATCCAAACATATGGCAAGCCTTACATGGAAATCGTTAAACGCGCCCGGGGGTTCTTGGATTTTGGTCGAACCGAACCCATGCTCGTTCCAAAAAAAAAGAGGGGACTAGCTGCAAATGCGGGACTACCGCTAGGGGAGATCAAATTCACCAATAATCAAGTTCTGTCCGCTAGGGGTAACAAAATCAGTTGTGTGATTGTGAATGGTTGCAATGCTCCAAATAGGAGAAATTAACCTAAACATTCAGAAAAATAACCTAAAAGGGTGTATTTTTTTTTCGGTGGCAGTTAGCACAAGTGTCATTTCTTGAATATTGGCTATTTTAAACGTGTATCTTTTTTCATGTGTATTGAGAACAGGCTCCCTCAAGGGGCTTATAATTCAATGCACATTAGTTCAATCTTCAATAATCTTTATTTGTTCATCATAGACTTACCAGCTAAACAATAATGATAAAATAAATATGTAAATAATGCAGAAGTGACAGTGAAAAGGTAAAGTTCCAATGTTAAATCAAAAATTATTTTGCATACAAGTAACTTAAAGATGTTTACATTATAAGTGGTAAATTTCAAAATGAGATAAACTGGGATATACTAGTGGAAATTATATTTAAAACAAGGACAGTAAGGAGTCAAATTTCACCAAAACTGGTCCCATAGGAGCCGGGTATTATTTGAAATGAAAGTTGGTCCCGTTAGGGGTCATTTCAGAACCCTGGAACAGAGGCATTGGTGCCCAAAAGAAAATCCAAGCACGGCCTCCTCCCGGGTCAAAACTACGTTCAGAAAGTTCTCACACTGGGCAATCTTGGGAACTAAAGCTGAACGCATAACGATGGACAAACACTGCGTATTTGTAACGAAACAGCGAACAAATACACACCCGTTAGAAAGCCGGAAATGTAGTAATATGCAATATACTTTTATAATTTACGCGTGTTCGTATATAGAGTTTCATCAAAAAATTCTACAGGAATGATTGCTCGCCAATCATTGATATCGATTGCGGCAGAGGGAATTACGATCAAAGGGTCGATGTTGAATCCCCTTTTGTGAGGGTGAACGGAGGTGGAGTAGATGTGGCTCCTTCTTATTTTTCTTCCAAGGTGGACAGAAAAAAATAGCTATAATACCACTAACAAATTGTACAGCAAAAATGATACGGTGTAAAAGGAGATATAGTCCGACAGGAGGCATAGTTCCGGGCTCCATTAGACGAAAGTGTGACACTAATGTTGCGTAAAGAGTCAACTGAATCGATTGCCCTAGTGTTCACCATTGTAGTCGAACTGTGAGCCCGGGGATTAGTAGCTCCTGTCACAACCGGCGCATCCAGGGAATGCGAGTAGAGCACTTGATCTAGGTAAACTGGAAGTAACTCTTTTACAATAAAGAATTAAATCAAACACTGCTTAGTGGTATCTGCATTGGCCGTGACCTTGTTTAAAATGCAGCATCGGATTACTACTTAAGCCTCTTAGAAATACAATGCCAATGCCACTAGGTGCACATAATCATTTATATCAGTAAATCTTTGAATAATGAACAATGGACAGACTAACAGCTATTATTTACACTGCTTTCTACAGCAAAGCAAAGTAATAACAGTTAAAAAGTCATTCCAAGAGAATTTAACTGATGTTTTTAATTCAGTCAATAGTGGAACAAAATACGTGCTGTATAATTGTGACACCTGAATGGTTTTACACAGAGCTCACCATACTCACTGTGCTCATGTTTAACTATTTCTAGTGGTGAAATCTTTAGGGGCATGTACAGGGGGTTATTGATTGAATTTTATTTTTCTAAGGTAGGTTGTTTTCATTTTCTCATTTATTACGACAAAATCAGAATAAAGCAAAAAATATCAATGGCGACACAGTTTTAACAACTGATTAAGATTATTTTTTTTTTTTTTTTTTTTTATTGAGGCGGTTTATTTAAATCAAGACGACTGATGTGTCATTTCATTCGTTGTGTGGCCATGGGTAGGACAAAATTTAACCACCCAATAGCACCCAACTTCCAACAACTGATATTTTGACGGATTGCTTGTATCGAATTGACATTATGTGTGTATACAAGCACCCAAACTGATAATTATTCCGTGCAATATTCAAAATGTCAGCGCCCAGCACGGACGACTGGTTTTGAATGCGTTTCACCCCCTTGAGTAAATCTTTGAATAATGAACAATGGACAGACTAACAGCTATTACTTACACTGCTTTCTACAGCAAAGCAAAGTAATAACAGTTAAAAAGTCATTCCAAGAGAATTTAACTGATGTTTTTAATTCAGTCAATAGTGGAACAAAATACGTGCTGTATAATTGTGACACCTGAATGGTTTTACACAGAGCTCACCATACTCACTGTGCTCATGTTTAACTATTTCTAGTGGTGAAATCTTTAGGGGCATGTACAGGGGGTTATTGATTGAATTTTATTTTTCTAAGGTAGGTTGTTTTCATTTTCTCATTTATTACGACAAAATCAGAATAAAGCAAAAAATATCAATGGCGACACAGTTTTAACAACTGATTAAGATTATTTGATCCACTGATTATATCATGTGTAAATTTCAGG
>JAMKCH010042401.1:0-12994 GCA_023653785.1 Ophioderma brevispina | reverse complement strand
TTTTTTCGTCTATGTTGCTTCCTTTTAGTTCTTTCATCTTAGTAGGACTCTAGGAAGAAACTAGAAATTGAGTATGACAAAATATTTGTTTCTGTGTAATTCTTCTGTAAGCTACGTTTCACCAGAAATATTTATGTTCAATTTTGTAAACTTTGTGTGTAAACTTTTGCAAACGGTAAAAAAGGAACTTTCACACCATATGTAAATGCACTTTTGAAAATCCAGTATATGAGAATCATAAAAAAAATGGATTGATGGCTATTATTTTTTTTTTTTTTTTTTTTTTTTTTGAAAAAAAATGAAGGCGATTGAAATTCTCGAAAAATAAACTGCTTGAAAAAAAAAGGTATTGTTTTACCATGGAATTAAAAACCTGCATAACCTGAAAAACTAGAACATAACTTTGCTGATTCCGCTAAACCTGACAATCAACTCTGAACACTTACCATAGGCAAGCAGGCAAAAATCCAATCTTTAAAGGCACATGAGTTCTTTTTTTTTTATTCTGAGATTGGGAACAATTTGGAAAATGCAATTTATGAATCTTGCAATTAGTTCTGTTAGATTATGTTGCTGGAAGTGTTTGTATTTTGACAATTCTGGTTATGAATTTCAGTTCTTTCAGTATTTTCTGAAAAATTGATTTCTGGGTGAGGGAAAACTCTCCTTGTTATTATCTTCCAATCCTAAACTCTGAACTCTCTTTTTGATTCTTATTTTGATTCATAAACGCACACCCAGCTCTGTTATTGAACACCGAACTCCCACTACATGATCTTATTATAATGATGCAGATAAATGAAACACACACACGCACCCATGCATGCACACCCACACAAACACACACACGCTTGTCAAGTTGGACCTTTAATGAAATTAATCTTGCAATGGATTCCGGCAATTAATAACAACCACATATGCAGGTTTGAAGTTGGAATATTTCAATATGATCTTAAAAATGTCTCTGGAATTGAGCTACTTGCCATGTTCACAAATCGTTAGCTCGTGTACAATGAATTCATATTTCCATCGTTCATGCATACTAATTTCACGGCTTTATTTTATAATATATTAAACTTATGGTGAGTCTGTTGAACTTACATGCATTATAACTTAAACATGAAACAACGCACCTTTAAGGAAAACCTACGTCTTTAAATCGAGTCGGGCAAAATAATAACAGCCACTACACACATAAACAACCATGCATAATAAAAAGAAGGCAGGCACATACGAAATGGGAGGGAAAGCAATTGCTTGAAAGGTCAATGGTCAGCCTGGTGATAAACGAAATTCCTTCATGATTTGCACGATTTCCTAAATAGGTTTATGTGGGCCGATGCAAAGTGCTAATAGGAGGAAGCATCTAAAGGGACATTGGATAGTTATAAATGCTAGAGTGTTACGAGTGAAAGAGTGTGTAATCTCTGTTGGCGTCACGGTGTATACTGAACTAAAGAAGCAGTGATTAAGTATTACGTAGTAATTATCTTGAGTAAAGTTATTATAGTGGAGGTCTGATACTAAGGAGTACAGCAGTTTCTATTTTTCAGGACACTTCAATAATCCGGGGTTTGGTTTGGAGCGGGGATTTGCAGCTGAGGAGTCGCACCACTATACCCATTTCTAAGGGCATTGGTAGAAAAGGTAGGCTAACTATTTCCACTTTCACACGGGATTGTTGCTTAAATGCCCTTTTTCAAATTTTCGGGGCTCGCATGTACTACTATAATTAAATTATGCAACTGAACCATGGTCCGTGTTTCAAATGTATAAAGTTGAATTCCTGTTGTTATATCCAAAATAGTCCAAATTAAATACCCACAAAAATGGTGACTACGGCACGCACAGAATTCCTATTTTCCATACTGCATGCAACGAAATTCATTTCCTGTTTGTCTTTGGACAAACATCTAACAAGAATGTCACCCGGAAACATCTCTGTCGATATATTTCTGGTGCCACTTGAAGCTACTAATTGGATTATCAATAGATCATCTTGAAATTGATTTTCGGCCATATGAGCCATGGCAATTCTGTATTGATTAAAATGTAGTTCTAGCTACCAGCCTCCATCACTGTGAATGGTACAGTCTCAATTCCCATGGCACAGTCAATTAATTCCAGTTACCAGTATGTAGAAAATAACAAATTTGATGGAATCATGATACCCAGTACACCACACCCCTGGTTTATGTGTGGTTATGACCGCATCCTTGGTGGATGAGCTTATTGTAATTCTTCGCATCTGACTTGGAGCAGTACAAATGAGTAGGACTCTAGTGCTAACTCACTACTTGTGACACCCAATGTAACAGTAAAATTTTATGCCTCCCATTAATATAGGACACCATATAGCCAATCAATGGCTGTCAACTCATGCAGAGAGCTCAAAGATATTCCTTTATTTTGGGTTTTGATTTGCCAGTAATATTTGCAAGTGAAATCAACCTTAATCTGTCACTCAGCCACTTGTATCTAGTCAGGGAGGGTAATTGAATAATTTTCTCACCAGCACAGATGTAAGAGACTCAAATCCTTCACTTCTTCAACCATCTGTGCGCGGAGATTGTTTTATCAAAAATGGAAAAAAACAGACAGGGTTAAATTACCATGGTCGCAGGTGGTGGTGGTTGTATAAGCATAATGTACACATACTTGACTAGAAAGTGCAGTGAGAAATTGAAAGTTTGACATTTGCGGATTAAGTATTCAAAACAATCCTGAAAATGGGGTGAGATATTGCTTTTCAGTTTGGAGCAGAAACATGTGATCCGATCATTATGGCCGTCACTATTAGTCGTCGCTCACTTTGTGCAAATGAACTAAGGTCCGGCCCCAGTCAGATTGATTTGTTTGCACTTTGTCATAACAAGGGTTATCGGACATGCAGGTGAGGAAATGTGCATGCTGGTGAGGTTTAGTGTGGCTGGAGTGAAAGAGGGAACTTGATTTTCAGGAGCAGAATTTCAGTGTTAACGCTGGTGTTCTCGGTATAGAGTCTTGAATATGTACTTGGTAGATATTTGGGGATTGGCCCTCTTTTGAATAATGGATTAGTCTTAGATTTCTATGTGACCTCTTTAAATATTAAAGGGGTATTTCGTGATTCACAGAATTGTCCCGATTTATCCACAAAGAAACGTTTTTGATATCTCTGAGCCGTTGACCCAATTGTAGTATGTGTGCTAATCGTACATGGCAAGTCGATCTTATCCAGAAGGAAATAAGTTTTGTATTTTCTGTCCGTAAAACGGACAGAAATTAAAAACACAGTGGAGTGTGGGACAGGTGTACACTATTCGCTCATAATCGTCACAAGACCAACATCAGAATCACGAAATTTTGGATAATAACCTTTTGTTGAGGATATCTAATGAATCATAAACAAACAATAAAGGTGCTCGGATCACGAAATGCAACCTTTTAACTTATTTAAAGTTTATAAGTGTGTATTTTGTAAGTAGCTAAAGTGTATTGTGTAATTTTTTGGGGTCCATCCCCAGTACACCCTGTAGGATATTTGTGCTATGTTCAATAGCTACCGTAAAAAAATAAAATTTACGAAATTCTGATTTGTATCATTGAGTAGAGGAGTGCATCACACTGGGTTGGTATTACCCTGTAGACTAGTTGGTCTGAAATCCCCCCCCAAAACATATGTGGTGAAAGCCAGGGGATAAGTTTGTGGATCAACAAATGATTTTCAAGACCCCTTTAAAAAATCACATGATTACATAATTGAAGAATTAATGATTCAAAGATAATTTTGTAGTGTCCTGAAGAGGTACACAACATGGCCAAAGGCCCCTTACAAAATGCATATTTAAGATCACGCAAATGGTCACAAAATGGTTTGAGGATGGTTTTTGAATCTTAAAGCGAATTGTCCCTTTGTACAGAGGGAGTGATTGTTGTTTAACAATCTGTTTAAAACAGAAAACCAAGTCTAAAAAAATACAAAATAAAAAAACAATGATCTCGCAATATTAAATGCATTAGGGAGTACTTTGACAGTGTCTATTACCACAATAAACCATCGAAAATAATCAATTTCGAGATATCCCAGGGAAAGCAAACAATCCGAATTTTAAACCCTAGAAGATTGAAGAATGGGGCAGATCCCTGGGGTAACTCACCCCTAGTACATGGCAGCTGTGCTTTACTATGCATCGTTGAATTTGTAATTGAGCAGTGCTTCAATTAAAAGGACGCTTAAAATGGGACTTAAACGATGGGTAGTCAGTCACATAGAAAATTTATAGCACTGATGCCAACATATTAAGAATGGATTTTGTGTAAAATAAGTGAATAATTACAAATAGTAAACATGTGTTTTGTAGGTGTCGTGAATAGTGTCTTTGGCCATTAAAAAGGTTGTTTACCGGGAAATGGTTCGTCAATGGTTCAGTTCTTTTGGCAAGTTTTGAAATATATTCACCCCCCAAGATTATTCAAAATACGTGTCTAATTTGATGTTCGTCCACCAAATATGCTTGTTGAAAAAATATTTTCCCAATTTTGATTATTCATTCAATTAGCGTTGTTTCTAAGCCTCAAAAATGGGGAAAAATGGGATACTGTAAAGTGGAAATGTTTACAGGATTAATTTTTTGTGCTTTTCCATGTTGGACCACTTGTTGTACTTGTTTTAATATTTGCACTTTTGGCTTCCTTATATAGACCATTACGAAGAAGTTATTATCTGTACTTATTGTTCATGTAAGCTGCTTGAAGAGCAAAAGTGCGAAAATAAATGTAGAACGAAAATTTCACTTTTACCAGTAGTTGGGCTAATAATTACAGGATTTTTGATGGCACTATTTTATGAGTCATAACGAGAATTGAATTTTCCCACTTCACTTGGCATAGAGGAGCCTTGTCTTGCCAACCACTAATTCCACTCAGACATGAAGATTTTTTTATTACTACCAAAACTGTTAGACTCATGTACTAAATATTTGGCTAATTTCTATTCATTATCATAATATGACCTTTATTGATGACTACGTAATTAATTTTACAACAGTCTGTGCTGACATGTTATTGATCCCTATTGCTGCTCACAGTGGTATGATCAGATTCAAGCTTTGGAATTAAGATTTATAGATGATGGTTCGTTTAAATGATATGGAGAAAAGGATATGTTTCTATTGACAGTAAACCATGCATGATAGGTTTTTCAACAGTTTTAGGGGACCAACTGGCATGGATGTATTAATTCTCAGAACCCCCGACAGGGATTTTTAGGAAAAGTAGTATATGGAACGAAAATGATATAATGATTAGTTATAAAATTATTTTTAAACAAAATTATATTTTTGTCATCGTAAACATTTTGAGTCGGGTTTACAAATAGAAAAACAAAAACGCGTATTCTTGGATTTTCCACCTGGACACCACGGTGTGGGTGTGTGCTTTTTAACTGCCTTTTTAAGTGAAGGGATTTTGTGCATGATTAATCATTTGTAGATCAATTGCTGACTAGTGCATATGATTGGGGCAGATTTACAATCACCTCTACCAAGATAGCATCCGCTCCTGTACTCATAATGCCTTTAGAATCCTTATGTAAGATAAGGAAACACAAAACATTGCAGTATTGGGTGTGTATATTCGGAAGTGACAGGTAAACTGGTCTGTCTGTAGGACTAATCATGCCATTTTCTTAAAGTTATAGTAATGTTTTATGCCCACTTCAACATACACAAAAACTATTGTCTGCAATAGAGAATGAATAATTTCAATATGCTTGATTCTGTCTATTACTCTATTTGGCTAGAAGCATGCCACAGTTGTATTTGAAATCGATGAATTCAGCACCAATAAAAAAAACAATTGCAGCTTGCTTGGATTGCCGTCTTTTTGGAAACACTTTGTAAATCCACTCTGTTACTTGTAGACTCTCCGACTCTGTACAAACATGATGGGAGTATCTTGAAGTTAACATAGGTAAGTCTGAACGCAAGAATAAAGTGCAAACACTGATGAGCGGGTAATTTTGTTGCCTCAACGTATGGAGGAGAATGTGAGAAAAAACCATTAAGGTAATACGCAAAAACACATTCTGAAAGCATGGGTGATGGATTTGTTTATATTTTGATACTTTGAGAGCACTCTATACTTCACATCATGATATTGACGTGGTACATGTATCAAACCCAGGTGGAATTGGGCATAGTTTCTAAACATGGAGAAAGAGGCCGAATGAGGTGAAGAGTGATTTTGTCAAAACTTGGAAGGGGGTTTTTTTTACAAAGTTTGTGAGTCTAGCTGTGCTAAAAACATGCTGTGGAAATGGAAAATAAAAATTCCATTGGTAAATAATATTTGGACACTTCTTTTATATTCTTTATAGTCTATATTTCTTATTTTAACGTTGAAAATTTTTGATCCAATTGAAATGAAACAAAAGCACTGCAAAGACAAGAAAGTCTATGCTTTGATATCATTTTTACGCAACTCCATTTCCTGCCCAATTTCAGCCAGGCTTAATAATCCCACATCACATTTATAGTGGTACTCTTCTTTCTTTTAAGTTTTTTTGCCTGTAAATTGTAATCCTCATTAAATATGTTTCCAAAAACATGAAGTATTAGAAAGACACCAAGTCATTGGAGTTTAAGATTATTTTCTCCGAAAGAAACACCACACGGCTTGATGCAGCAACCGTATAAACAGGGGTAGGACTGCAAACCTAACAGCAAACAGAACGGCATAAATTTCCGGCGTAACCCGAATGCTAGTCTTATTCAAAGCTTTTTTTTTTTTAATTCCCTGTACTTAGGGCCTGGAGTAAAGAGAAAGCATACAAAATGCACAGACCAGACCCCTTCACAAAACTTGATTATAAGCAAAATCTACATCAATGGGAAAGCAACACAAGCACACGAAGAACAAGACATAGACAACAACCACAAAAACCCACACAAACACAGACACAGCACCGAAAAACACTCTCTCGCCCACAAACACACAACACCCAAGAAGAGCACATACTGTGATTTGAAAAAAGAGCGCAAAAGATTTTACAGAAAGAATCGGGGAAAAAGTAAGACAGCGTAAGCCTAACAACAAAAAAAGGATATAAAAAAATAAATGTAATAATAAATGAAATGCCATAAAAAGTAAATAAATAAACATACAACCCTTAAAATATGAAAAGCAAAGTCTAAAAAAAAAAAAGGTTTGGAGTTAAATAGAAATTGAGAATTTTTTTTATAAGCCGAGTATTGCTTTATGATTTTGCGTGGCAATAATATATTCGGAGCGAATCTTACCTTTAAAAGCCAAAAAAACAGAAACGCACACAAAGTTGGGGAATTTGATTCTGAATTTGCATTTGTAAATAAAAAACTTTGTACACAAAAAAAAGAAATGATACAATGTGCGTGGGGACTATCCTAATCGAGCCCGAACATATTCAAAAAGAGAAACATCACGCGCCGTACCTGCCTTTCTGATTCATGAAAGTAATAATTTATCCACACACAGGTGGAAAAACTCAAACTCAAACTTGGACCAGATACATGCATTAATAGTCCAACAAATGTGGTGAATCAATTATGGCATTTAAACAGGCAATGGATTGAAATAGGAGAGACTTCAAGGCAAACAGGGATCTAACTAAACACAATAGTGCCAAAACCAAGAACTACAAGAACTCGACTAGCATTTACTCAACTGGCAAATCCACACAGCCTAAATGAAAAACTAAACAATGGATCCAAAACAGCAACAAGCTATGCAAAGGCTGTATCACTTTTTCCACAACACACCAAAAGACACCAACAATTCAACTTCAGAAGCATAACAGTTTCTTACAGGACACACCACACACAACTCTACACACACACACAACGTCACAACCTACGGCACCACATTACTCCACCTAAACCAAACTCCGCTCAACAACTTCCAAAGAGAACACACACCCAACCAATGCAAAGGCACCAACACCCACATCAAGAGCCAAACCACACATGCAGATATCATCATTTTCTCAAACTCCAGATGTAACGAAAATTGAACCAGCCGGTTTTACAGAGGTAAGGACAACCAAAGTTATGCCAAAGGAGGAGAAAGAATTGCTGACATCCAAAGGCTAGTAGAAGAGACACAACCATACAAACCCAAAGTGTGTCATTTTGCAAGCATGGACCAACAGCACTGCCCATGTTTCTATAGATGTCGGTGAACAGCAATCAAGATCATTGATAGACGGCCGTCAACAAATTTCCTAAAGCGCAAATCATCATCATGGGTGCTCCAAGATTTTGGGATGATTAATTGCAAATCGAGTGTCAGCAAATAAATGCAATCTTCTAGAGAAATTGTCAACAGAGTGCAAGGGTATTTGTGACCATGTACCCAACTTTCTCACACCACACAAGGTTAACTACGCAATGACTTATTCTGGGATAAAGTGCATCTTAGTACAGAGGTCTGGGTAAACTTGTTGTAATATAAGAAAATCTATCTACAGTCATCTTTCACAATACATCAACACCCAACCACCAGCACATAAACAACAACAATCACAAAAAACAACAAAAACTACTCATGCACCACACAAATACATGTACGTATGTTGCAAATGATGAACATAGTAATGTTAACCCTAAAATTCGTTACTCAAATGTTGTATATAGTGTAAATAATGTTGTAAGAACCATCAACAGATTTGATAATTATCAAAGTAACCTTACCAACTACATTGTATTCTAATACTACTCATCTTAAAATGATGAGAACATGTTTGATGACTAGAAAAAGTGGAATTGTTATAATTTCACCAATTGAATGTAAGTAGCTTAACCACAGAATTTTGACAAAATTCAGCAATCCTAAATAATAATCATATTGATATATAGGCTGAGTGAACACTTTCTGGATGAAATGATGATAATGATATTCATATAGTGACTAGTATTTGTATAGACATGATAGAAACAGTGCACACACATCTTACAATGAAGATGTTCGTCATGGTGGTGTAGCTTTGTATATATCGTATTGTTCTCAACATACTTAGAACGATTAATATCTGCTGCTTGACATCCTTAGTTGAACTCACTCCTCACAAATGTAAAACATTTATTGTAATTTTATGGTACAGGCCACCAGGACCACCTATTGATATTCAACCCCTGCAATGAAAATACATCATTGAACTGGAGCATAAAGAGTACGTGTTGTTAGGTGATTTAAATTGTGATCTACTATCTTCCACGCCACACTGTTATAACTGAAACTCATTGATATATGTAAAAGTTTTCATCTCGAATCAATACCAAATACTTCCAACTAGGAATTTACGAATCAAGCGCACATGAATGACCTTATGTATTGTTCTAATCAGAAAAAATTATCTGATTCAGGTGTTATTCATGTAGGCATTATTGATAATTCTATGCACTTATGTACTCGGAGTAAAAAAACAAAAATAATAATAAATGTATAAATCATACTGATACTAATAAGCAATATCATAAATATAAAATGGTTTAGTTCCTATGCTAACTTTGATGAGCAGAAAAGCATTTATTGCAGGACTAGAACTAATCAATTGGAAAGATATTCATCAGTGGTGATGTTAACACCGTTGTGCACTTATGTGAAAAAACACTTTGTGGATGTTATCAATAACATGCTCCTCTAAAAAAGAAGCGTGTTGGAAGAAAATAGCACCTTGGTTTAAATGATAAATTATTAAAAACTTATGCGATGCTAGGGACAAACTTAAATATCAGCTTTAAATCAGGCCACTGATCCATTCAGTGAGGAATTCTGTGACCTGCTAGAAATAAATTAATGCTTTAATTCGCAAAATTAAAAAATTTGATAAATAAGGTTATGCTGAAAATAAAATAACATTAAGAAAACCTGGGAGCAACTAAGAATGTATTCCTTTTAAACCTAAACAGTCAATATCACTGTCCTGAATACAGATGATGGAACTGTAAAAATCCTAAAGATATAGCCAATGCACTAAACTCTATTTTGTTCAAGTAGGGACTAAACTAGCAGCTAAAATTGGCACACGCCTTCAACTATATTTGCAATTATGTTACTGCTGATTGTATACTAATCAGAATTTATTTTGTACATGTTACCTGTGATTATGTGTTTAAATATTTATCTTCATTACCGAATAATAAGGCTACCGGATGTGACGACATTTCCTCCAGCTCTTAAAAACAGCTGCACCAGTTATCACACCTATTGTAACACATATTTGGTTTAATCCTCTTTCACCGTTGCACTTTTCCAACCCAGTTGGCAAAAGGGCCGTGTATTCCAGTGTTTACAGACAGGAGACCCTGGACCCAGGCAATTATAGGCCAATATCAATTCTTACTGTTATTTCTAAAGTTATTGAGGGCTGTTATTTACAATTTACAAATACCTCAATGATAATATTTAATAGTAATAATGCAGTTCAGGCTTTAGTCCATCATATTCAACCGCAACTGCACTACTTAATGTACTGAAAATTGGTATAATGCAAATTGATGAGGGTAAAAATTATCGGTCTTTGTATGCTAGATCTCAGCAAGCCTTCGGACACTGTAAATCATGAAATTTCTTAAATTAAACTAAAATTATATGGTGCTAGTAAATATGTACTTAATTGGTTTAAATTTATCTTAGTAATCTATCAATTCACATGTATTGATGTTATATCATCCGATGTCAAAAATTACTTTCTGCGGTATGCACAAGGATCAATAGATGTGGCCTCTGGTTTTCTTAATTTATATTAATGATTTACCCAATGCTGTTTCCCACTGCTAAAGTGAATATGTATGTGATGATAAAGTTATATATGCATCAAACTCTCTTGATGACATATTGATGTATAAATAAGGATCTTGATTCTATTCACAACTGGTTAAAAATCCAATAAACTTAGTTTAATGTAATAAATATGAATTATGATCAAGGTCAAACCAAAGGACTTAGTAAGGTAATTAATAATTTTACCTAAAAAGATTAATATAAAGAATGTAATTTAACAAAGTAACACAAATGTAAATATCTTGTGTCATCATAGATGAACATTCATGGAATGAGAATATTGAGAATATACGTAAGAAGGCCTTGAAAGGATTATACATGGTAAAGAAATTTAAACCTGTATAGCCATGTAAAATTTTAAAACCGTGTACAATGCTATTGTGCTACCCAATCTTGATTATTGAAAAACATAGTTTGGGGAAATTGCGGTCTCACTATTGCAAATTGTCTCCAAACAATTCAAAATACGGGCAGCTAGCATTATTTGTGGTGCAACATGCGGACACACCCAGCGCTGATGTTCTTAATGAACTTAATGGCTTCCACTTGCAAATAGGCAAGTTTTTTAAACTGCAATATCTTACCATATAAAGTTCTAATAAACTGGCACCAGCTGTTTTAATGATCTTTTTTCATTCAATAATAAACAACTATAATTTTCGCAGAAGTAAATACCATATTCACATCCAAACCAAGAACTGATTATAAAAAACGCAGTCTTTCTTACCGTGGTGCAATTGAATGGCATCAAATTAGATTTATAATTACAGAGATCGATCTTCTCTAAACATTTTTTAAATCTCAACTAAAAATATTGCAACCTATGGCGCTTATAGCTCACTTTTTCACATTTTAATTTACCAAACTTGCTTTTACATATGTACATGTACATTACCCAATTACAAATTAACACATGCCAAGTTTACATGTACCATTGGTTTACCATGTATGTTTATATATAGGTATATTATTTTGCCTCAACGGCCTCAGTGAAAAACAAACTCTGTTGATTGTGTTCCGTGAATAAATAACGCTAGCTTGATTGATTGATTATTGATTGATGGCAAATGCCTTGACAGTCTCATCTGGGACAGCCAGTCTTGAGAAAATATGCAGCATTACAACATTCCTGTTTTACACCTTCAAACCTTGGAAAAATCTACAAACACAATTGAAGCTTTTCTCTTGAATTCCACCTCTTTACTATTAGCTCTTTCGGAGGGCAAGTATTTGAGGTAGTGTTGATCTGCCTTTGCGAAAAACCAACCGTTCTGGTTCCGTCTGAGATGGATCTATGTGAGGAGTGATTCTGTTGAGCAGCATGAGTTGTAATCTTAGAGGCCAGTGGTGACAGTTTGATTCCTCTTTATTTTTGGGGTTTGTTGGAGGTCGCCTTCCCTGGCAGAGGAATGACGAATGATGTCGAAAAGGCAGGCTGGTGGTTTTCCCCCGGTAGGTGTTAATTGTTACAAAATTCTAACAGTTGATCATGGAATAGTGGGATTCTTCCAGACTACGGCAGGAATGTTGTCCTTGAACCAGGCGTCTTGACCTAATATGGAAAACTGCCACTTTAGCAAAGAGGTGACCCGATTAAGTCATAATTGTTTTTCATCTTAATAGAATGGCCTTCACCCAAAACCCCACCTGTAAATTTTGGGTCAACCGATATTTCAACACGTTTTGAAGTTAGAAGCTAAAAACGTGATTTAATTTAATGGCCGCTTAAAAAACCTCTAAATAAGGACTGATACATTAGTGCTCGTTTCGCTCCTGGTATCCACAAAAACAAAGTCCTCTGTGGTCATATTGGTTTTAGCAGGAAGATTTACACTGGAACCACAGAGGACTGTGTTTACGTGATAGCAGAAGAAACAAGTGCTAAATTTATTTTTCAGGTCCCGACCTAGATAAGCCAAGATAGCGAGAGGACCGGGTTCGAGACCATGATTTTGGGAACCGTACTCTTTTTACGACGAATTGCAACCAAGGCGATCCATTATTTTAAGAAATAAGTGGAAGAACGAACCGGAGGCCGAGTTTCTTCCACGCAAAATAATGTGTGCCAGTTTCAATTCCCGTCGCAAGAGAGTACCGTTCCTCAAAATCAATACCTTTATTCCATTCTTAAACAGCTTTATCAATTAAGGTCATCTTTAACCCAATTTCACGACTTTAAACTGCTTGGAATACA
>JAMKCH010042400.1:0-11696 GCA_023653785.1 Ophioderma brevispina | reverse complement strand
CCATTTCGTATTTGTTTGAGATAATGGCATTGTTATATAGATGTTCAATATTATAAGCTTCAAAATGATATATAATTTATAATGGCTTCTATTATGACATCTAATGCTTGTCACTTCTGGTAACATTTCCCTTTTCATGTTTTCTGGACTTTAAATGCCAATATCTCAAAATGACCAAAATATCAGTAAGAACCTTGTAATATGTTGACGAAATACAAATCCTTTAAAAGGAAGTGCCTGGAAATATTTTACAGTATAGAAGATAACGTGCAAATATCTATACGTATTTGGACGTACACTGTTAAAATGTTCTTAAAAACGTCGCTTTAACTGTTAGCTGGGATTCGAAACGTGCAACTGTAACAGAACGTTGTTTTAACCGTTTTAACTGTCAAAACGTCCTTTTAAATGCTGCGAGTCCCAGCTGCCAGTTAAAATGAAGTTTTTTAATGAACATTTTTAACAGTGTAATGACGTCATATTTCCCCACCAATTCATTGCAACATTTATCGAGAAATACATAAGATTTTACAAAAGTTCTTGGGTTCGCTTCATTCAAAAGGTGACGGTTGAAACCTCAAGTACATTTTCTTTTATATATTTATATACCCTACTTTGTTTAAATAATGTTAAAAATATTAATATAGTTAATATTTCAAATTTGACATATATTAAAATGTTATGTTAAATACTTCAACTTTATTGCCTTTAAAATTATCCAGCTGGCTTGGCGCGTTCATTTGAAAGCAAGTTTGAGCACGTTACTCACGTTGATGGCCATTTCGACATCGGATTTTTAAGCGGGGAGTATAGTAATAACTTAATGGTGTAATCAAACAAATTCTACATTTACCATAACACCACTAAAGAAGTCCCAAATTCTATAGAAAACTACAATGGCCTGATGCTGTGACGTCACTTAATGCCATTCTTGTCACTTTTCAAAAATGGACCACAAATCACGGAGCATATCCATGTTTTAAGGGGGAGATTTCCCTTAGATCTAACAAGAAAAATAATGCTACCTCCCTTTTTTGCGGTGACCGTCAGGTTGGTAGTCATTTTCCGAAAACGACGTTGGGGATTTATAGGTAATTCATATCCCTATGTAACTGGACTCACTCCGTTGACCGAGCCCAAAACAGAATATTTATTTATTTACATTTTATTTATACAGAGTAGCCTCATCAGTATTTAAGTACTGCTCTCCCTTAAGGTCCTGTTTAAGTTATACACTTTTGTTATACAAGTTATACAAGTTTTAATGATCTGCAACAACAAATCAACTGAAATACAAATTACTTAACCCTTCACAATTAAAAAGAGATAATGAACATAAAGGAAATTACATAAGTTGTTTCATACTATGTTTGAAAACAGGTACTGAAATATTGGTACTATGGATATTAATTCTAATATCAGATGGGATACTATTCCAAAGTTTAACAGCACGGTAATGAAAAGTACGTAATCCTGAATTTGAGTTATACTTAGGAATAGTAAAGGAGCAACTTTCCCGATATCTTGTAGGATATGAATGCTGAGACGACGTATACATAAAATTCGACGCAAAGGTAAGCATGGTAGAAGGTACAAGATTTGTTTAAAATTGAAAAACAAAAGGACATGAGCAAGATCCAAGCACACCAGTTTTTTTGTGAAGTCTGGACCAGCAAATGCTCACTTTAAATTGCCATAATCGGTGTTAAGATTATAAAGACACTTAATATGCCTGCCTGGCAAGCATTATTGTGCTGGATTTCCAGAGATGCCTAAATGGGTTTTAGACACTGTTATTCAAATACAATGCTACAATAATCAAATGAGGCAACACCAATGCATTACTAAGCATGACAAAGAATAATTATGATCGGTACAACATTAAAAACACGTCATATCAATACCAATTTCTTGAAACATTTGAATTAATGTACTGATATGTGGAGCGGTCCATGAAGTGAGGATCTAAAGTAAAACACCGAGGGGTATTTGAATTCTTTAACATGCTCAAGAACATTATCGCCATATTAAACTATAATATTACACTAAACTTTAACCTATAATAATAAAACATTAAAAAAAAAACCATTTATAACTTTGTCCTTTTAATATTTAAAGCTTAATTTCATTTTCAGAAGAACCAGTTACGCAAATAAAAAAACCTTTATGTTAGGTTATTAAGATATTTTCCAAAAATTATGAAAGACAGTTCTTAGTATGCAATCAATAAAGATATATTATAAAATATGAATAATTACTTTAAAATTAACAGAGCTTTGGGATGTGGAATTATGTAAATCAGGAAGAGTAAAGGACCAAAATACTTCTTGTGGAACACCTATATAGATTGTGATTTAAAACTACGGATAGTAACTAATCAATACAAACACACTGTTAATATGATTGGAACCATTTCAGGCAATTATTAATACACATAGTCATTTAGTTTCTTGATTAAAAGTTCATGGTTCACTGATTATGAAATTCATTTTCAAGAACTCTAAAACTGCCAGTTTATTCAAACTACAAAAATGATAACAACGATTGCCTTGATGTAGGCAGAGAGTGCACTTCAAAAGAGACTGTTATAAAGGTACTTTCAAGAATGGTTATTTCATGGACCATGTTAGGAGCGTCGTATCATGGATACATCGCGGCCCCGGATCAGCTCACTCAGTTGAATAAGTCCTGAAACCACCACAAGTCATACCAATGACTGTGGAACGTAAGAAGAAGAACGTACATTTCTATACACATGTAGTCTCATGGGCAAACCCGTAATAGATTTTATTCATTTGTAATTAGCCCTTTTCTATCATTGATAGGGCAAATCCGTTGTGAGCGCAGGCGTCAACGCTCGACTAGTCAACTAGTGGCTCGCTTTCCTTATTTTTTAATGAGGCAATTTTAAACAATTGAGGGTTAACGAAGGCATTCACAACGGTTTTGCCCACCAACGACAGCAAAAGGACTTATTGCACTCATATTCTAGAAAAATGCAATGGTCCAAGTTCGATACTTGACGCCTTAATGAACTCATAGGTCATATTCCAAAGTAAGTGGATTCACTGCATAGACCGAGCCCTCTTTAATTAGAAAACAACAGCAATCATCCCAAAACCTCGTTTACTAATACTTTGCTAAAGACATTGTTTTAATCGACAAATCACTGTTTTGGACAATTATTATATCTCAGCATTATTATTAAACTTTTTGGCATCCATATTGGGCACATTAAGGTTGGTCGATCATGGAAGCAGAATGAAGGGGATGCAATATAACTTACTTTCAATTTTTTAAGTTGCTTCTCAAACTTGTCATATACCCTGCTGTCTGCTTAGGAACAGCCGGTTTTCTTTGTAAATGCATTCTACACTGCAAAAAAGCTTGTTCAAAATACATGTACCGTTGGAATTATAATACTCACATGGAAATTAAGACGATGATTAAAGCCTAAAGATTGAAATTGACCAATGATTAAACCTTATATATTGAAGTTTATGAGTGACAAGAAGTACGGAGAAGGCTATTCACTTCAACAGTTGAACAAGGACGCCACCTCGTGGCCCACGTTTGCTCAACAGTAAGACCAGGGAGTCTAACTAATAAATTGTGCATCACAGCCCAACAATTGAATGCTTTAGTTCTCAACATGCTCAACAACTTATATTTAATCTGTATTCTACGAAATGGCAGAGCCAGGTTCAAACTTGACTTATTCAGTCCAGTGCGAACGCTGTTGGATTTCTGGCTACAGCCCAATGAAGCAAAAGTCATCAGTGAAAAGTGAGGAAGAAAACTTCAAGGAAGTTTGTTGTTTTTGTATTGTTTATAATAAAACGAGAAAACAATATGCTTGCGTTTTGTGTCTAAAATGTATTTTTGTTTTTCGGTTTGGCATGATTTGCAAGTGAAACTAGTGTCATCACAGTGCCCCAACAGTTGGCTTTTAACAATTATACTCAACAATTCATAAAACGTCCAAATCGGTTGGTTACTAAAATGGTTCAAAATGTTTAAAAAAAATCGCACACAATCCACAATTGGTTCATAAAATCACAAATCAACCAGTAGTTGGCTTATAAAAATACCCATCATTAAAAACAAAACAAAACAAACGAACAAACGAACAAAAAAAAGTTGGTTCATAAAAAATGATCTACATATGGAATAACAAAACAACAAATACACAAATAATCAACAAAATGTTTAAGGAGAATTACGCTATCAGTAACTAAGGTGGCCCCACACATCTTCTTTTGTTTATATGCAAATTAACTCATGCAGATATCTGGACGCAAAACTATACTACACCAGAAAACATAATTCGTATATCATCATTATGTGCACAACGCTGGGCAAACTTTCACCAAACTTTTTGTCAATGTGTCTCTGTGTGTGGACACCACCAAAGCCGATAAGTACCTTTAAATTTATCAAATTAGTCCATGGTTTCAGGTTTCATCATTTTATAATGTATCTTTCTGACTTTCGAACTTAATGAAAAAAATGTAAGATAAAAATTGTGTTATATCACCAAAAACAATTCGTCATGTGAGTGCAACAAAGTCGTAACTGACATTTTTGGCGAAATTGAGTTATTTATATAATAAGAAAAAGTAGTTCATTACGCTTAATTTGATTATACATTTCAGGTGAGAGTCTCAATTTATTGCAGAGTTATTAAGCTAAATAGGCCTATTTAGGTGTAGATACGACTTTGTTGCACTCAAAATTGAATTTCCCGTGTCATGCAACAAAGTCGTAACTGGTAGATACGACTTTGTTGCACGACACGGGAAAACTACTATGTAGATACGACATTTTATTTCTTGTAAAGCGATGGTTTTTAAAAAGGTGTATAAGTAAAAAATCTCCCAAAAAATTTTGTGAAAAGAGCAATTTCATTTTTTACCAAATTTATGCTAATTTATGCTAATTTCTGCACAAAAAAATCTTAAAAATATATCAACAAATGTAGTTACGACCTTTTTCCACTCAATATTACGCTCATTACTTAATTTACAAAAGTAAATGAATACGCATAATTTAACATATATTTCAAGTATAAGGCTCAATTTATTACAGAGTTATTAGGCTAATTAGGCCTAATTAGGTGTAGATACGACTTTGTTGCACTCAAAATTGAATTTCCCGTGTCGTGCAACAAAGTCGTAACTGGTAGATACGACTTTGTTGCACGACAAGGGAAATCATGTGTGTAGATACGCCATTTTAATTAGCCAATTCCTTCTTAATTAGTCGACTTAAGTGGGAAATGAAATATTAATAAGATATTTAAAAAAATACATTTTTATCGTGTGTAAGAATTATTTTCATTTGAAAAGTCGCAAAAGAATGAAACACAAAAATGCTTCTCCTGTAAAATCATGAAAATGCAGATACGACTTTGTTGCACTCACATGACGAATTGTAGATAGAGAAAACAAAAGCAAAAATAAAGGGACAGCATACTAACAATAATCCAAGTGTAAGCATTGAAACGTTTACGCCCAATATTGGCCGATGGCCAACTTCAGGGGTGGATGTTACAGTTAAAATCTTAACTCTAAGAAAAAACATCCCTTTCTTTCGAAGAAACCCAATTATAACAATCTCTAAAAAAAAAAAAAAAACATCGTGCAATTTTGAGACACGTGAAATCTGTCAAGTGTAAAAAGTGTTATTACAGATGTAAAAGCGACACAATGTAACTGGTTCTGAAAATGGATAATTACAACTGAAAATTTCTTAGAAATGATATCATGATAAAAAGTGCACGTGTTAACCCCAGATGACAATCGAGAGATGATTCAATTTTCGGACACCAATACATATGTAGCCTCTAGAATGGACGTTTTAAATTGTGAAACATTCCCCTAAAAGGAAATGTCTTCTTTAAAAGCCGCCGTCGCCGCCACCACCATCGTCATCACATTCGTCATCGACATTATCATCATCATCATCATCATCACCACCACCACCACCATCACCACCATCACCACCACCACCACCACTACCACCACCACCGCCATCATCATCATCATCATCATCATCATCATCATCGTCATCGTCGTCATCGTCATCACCATCGTCATCATCTCCATCATCATCATCATCGTCATTGTCATCATCGTCATCATCATCATAATCATCATTAACAACGAGAATGACAACGGCATATTAGATAAATGCCAACATAAATAAACATTTTTAAAAAAATGTGTTGTTCTTGTTATTTCATGTTGATGTTTTTTTTTTTCAAACGAGAAATAAAATGGACTGTATACCGTTTGCTGTCAGTGCATTTATAATATTATTTGAATTCATCATTCTACTTTAATACAAAGTCGGAATGGTACGAATATATGAACAGATAACAGCGGATAAGTAACACACACATCCACAACAAACAAACACACACAATTCAACAGACACCCTAACGGACCAATAACACCGATTCGAAAAAAGCAAAGACATACGCATGTTGCTGAAATGGTTAACAATGAAAAACATCTCGCACGGTTGGTTACCAGCATAAAATATACGATGCTATATATAACCGACCAAGACTACCTCGAATCTTCCTTCCACCACGGTCAATGTCGCTATCTTTATTATAATGACAGGGCAACCAAATGAAAAATACTAATCATCCTAAACAATGAGTAGATGTCAACGAACAACAATCAGAAAGTGCGTTCAACAATTTGGCATTAATATTCAAAATAAATATAAGACCTATAAAATATGATATTATTGGAGTGTATCGCTATATTCAAATAGGATAGGTAGACATGAATGAATAAAATGATGGATGGATGAATGAAATGATGGACGAATGAATGGACGAATGGATGGATAGGTGGGTGGGTGGGTGGATGGATGGTTGAATTGATGAATGGTGTATGTATGCATGGATATGTATGTATGGATGAATGGGTAGGTGGGTGGGTGGGTGGACGGATGGATGAATGGATGGATAAACGAATAGATGGAAATATACAAGCCTATGGGTGGGTGGATGGATGGTTGGATGGATGGGTATGTATGTTGGATGGGTAGGTGGGTGGATGGATGAATGGATGGATGGATGGATGAATGATGGATGGATGAATGGGTGGATGGATAGATAAAAGAATAGATGGAAATATACTTAGATATAGACCTTCCTAATTTACGTTCCATAACCGTAAATTTAGAGTTGATAAAAATATACAGTAAAAACCTGTAAAGTTATATTTTTACGGTATTTTGTTGGTACAATGCCTCCCGGTATAATAAACTAAAATTTACATTTTATCTGAGAAATCCAGTACTTAATCGTATAATTGATCATATATAATATTGAAATAATGATGTTGATATCCTTACAACATATTTACGCGATGCGTAAAATATATCCCCGCCGAAAGTCGCGATCACTAAGACGTGAGAACTGAAACCACGCCAGAACGCTTCCTTTAACCCGGAACAACTAGACCACCCATACTTAAACCATACAATGTCCTTCCACCCCAAAATCAAAAATAACTCATCAACTCGTCAATGAACTCCATCCACAACTTACCCCAAAATAACTCTACAAACTTAGCGATGAACTCCATAATTCAGTAAAAATAAGTCTAAAAACATAACTGGTAGATGAACTCCATCCATAACTTACCAAAAATATCTACAAAGAAACTTGTCGATGAACTCCATCCATAACTCGCCAAAAATAACTCAAAACATGACTCGTCGAACTCCACCTATAACTCTCCAAAAATAACTAAAAACATAACTCATTGATGAACTCCGTAACTCACCAAAATAACTAACAACGGTCAAGGATCAAAGGTCAGCACCTACCAAGATGGCCAAATATTGACTTTTTGTGAAATGTAATATTGACCAAAATCTTGTTTGACATTTCCCCAGCCTCTGTCAGATCCAGGGAATGACCCTAGGGAAACGAAATGCATGGATAGTAGGGACTTTTGGCCTCCTACAATATACTCAAGTTTGCCTACTCTAGCTGATTTGAAAAAAAAAAAAGATATTGACCTTTTTGTGCAATATTGACCTTTCTTACACTCCCCACCCCCTGACAGACCCAGGGGAGGACCCTGGGAATGAATTATATATATGGTTAGGGCCCTGTGCCCTCCTACTACCAAAGTTCGACTACTCTAGCTCATCTAGAAAAGCTCTGAGCCGTGGCTTTACCGAGATATTCAAAATGGCATTCAAAGCTAACGCCATAGCTGATAACAATGGAATCAGCACCACATCAGTAAATATTTATGTGAAGAAATATCATACTGGGCCCAATAATTCAATTTCTGACACTTATAAAGTCGTCACATAATTCAAGTTCAAAATAGCTGCCAAAACAGAAAATTTTAGAAAAAAAACGGATCTTAGCAAATATATAGGTTGAAGATGTAAATGAAATATACAGGTATATGTTATTGGAAACAATTATCACATTCCGATACGTTTAACTGCCTTAACGATGTCAGCCAATATGCAGCAAAAAATGTAAATATCTTTAAAACACGATGATACAAATTTACAATTATTAGCCATAAATCAAAATTAATGAGCAATGAAAGAATGAGAAATGTACCTTGGATAATAACCGACTCACAACAGACATTCTGATTTTTTAGGTCAACATCCATACAGAAACTAATATTGCCAAAAAGTGGGAAAAAATACAATTTTATGGCCATATTGGCCTTTATTTTATATTTGACGCTTGTTTAGAAGTCGGCATTTTCTGGCATTAGTTGGTTATGGTCAAAATTACATTTCTAATGGTCATATTGACACATTTATTTTGATTTGCGGCTTATATTACTAAATTTGTACCATTTAAATTTTTTGCAAATTTTCAAGATTTTGGCTGCCATATTGCATGACACCATCTGAGCAGTTACAAAGTATCATAAATAATGCTTATTGCATCGAATAACATTGTACAAGGGTATTTCGTAAATGAAGTTGATGTTATCGAGCTAATTCTAGAATTATCTGTTTTGGCAGCCATTTTGAAATTGAAGTAGGTAAAGACTTCGAAAGTAACAGAAAAAAATACTGACATAGTGCTGATTCGACTATTATCAAATATGGCGTTCACTGTGGTCGCCATCTTGGATATCTCGGGAAAACCACGGCGCACACCCGGCAGCACACCCTTTCAGCCCATGCTGTCAGTAGCTACGGCGTTTTTCGTATAATTTTTTTCTGGGCTGCCGGCCTAATATAGTAAAATATTACACGGTTAACATTTTTATCACAGAAGGACGGACGGACAGACAAACACTGACAGACAAACGAACGAATGGACACACATTCACGGATGCTGGTCATTTTATAGTCCCCGTTCTGAACTCGTCTGGCGGGAAGTAGATAGATTGATTACCCAAGCAGATAGATTGATTACCCAGTAGATAGATTGATTACCCAAATAGATAGATTGATTACCCAAGTAGATAGATTGATTAACCAAGTTCAAGGTATCCATTTTCCTCTAATCTTTTGATTTGTATAACTGCTCACACTTCACGTCGGAAACTAGGAGCTCTCCACGGAGCAGACAGGTGGTTCAACAGGAACATGACAAGAACTATGAACAACAAGCGCGAAAGATGTCATAGGCCAGTCAAAATAGAATGAATGCTGCCTTAACCCAACACTAATTGCAACAGAATCAATTCCAACAGAATTGTATTGAGAATACCTTTAAAAACAACATATCAAAAGTCAACTAAAACCAAAGGAGTGGAACATATATTTTTAAGGGGTAAGGTTTATACAGGGGTCAAAATATGAAAAGTATCAAAACGTGTCGAAAAAGTATGCCAACGTGTTCGTTACATTTCCAGGATTAAAAAAAGGTATAGTTTGCCAATCTGCAGGTTGTAGTTCAGTAGTTATGAGTCAAAATAGGTTCAAGGTCACAATGGGGGTAAATTTTCAGATATATTCGTTCGTTATAAAAATGGTGTCAAATTGTTCGTCTAATGGTACAGAACCCGAAAATATACTGGTTGCACCATCTATAATATTCGTTGCATAATTGGAACGCAAAATGTGACTGGGGCTACAGGCCTAGGTCTATGGGAGGTCACTAGTCATAGCTCTGTAATTCTTATATAGAAAGTTCAAACAAAGAATCTATTTACATTTACTTATCTAGTGGGACAAATTTAAGAGTTTACAACCAGTCCGATCAAAATCGGACCATTCTATGAATTTTACCCCAGGATGACCTTGAACTGTTATGAGCCTATTGTACTAAAACTATAACGCGTAGAGAGGGCAAACTACACCTTTTTTTAAACCTTAGGAGTAGCCCAATAAATTGTACATCATTTAAATCAATTCGAACAATTCTAATTTTTACCCCTATACAAACGTTTCCCCCTTATTTCTACATGTTCCACTAGGTTGATTTTGGTAGACTTTTAATATATTATTTTTGGACTATTTCAGAGTATATTAACACCAAAATTGTTTCTGTTGCAATTTGTGTGGGGTCAAATCATACAATTATTGGACTATCAGGACGATACTTTCATCACTCCGTTAACTCTTTGACATCTTTTATTATTTTGTTCCTACTTTCTTAGGTCCTACTTTTTACAGGGATTAAAAGAATGACAGATCAGAGATACACAAGCCGCTAGGATGGAAATAAGGCTAGATACAATAGATTAGACAAAATAGTTAGGTAGATAGATAGGCAGAACTTTAAGAATGATGACAAAAATGACAACTAAAATGACATCTGTAAGTACTAGAAAGAAAAGCTTGGTTAAAAGGCTTAGTTCCAGAAAGTGCTAAAATTTACAAAAATACAACTTTTGTTCCTCACTCGAGGTTTATATCTCATTCCTTCGCCGAAAATATTAAAAAATTAAGTTTTTGAGATTATCGACAATTTCGAAACTTGAATGGGAAAAATAAGATTTGATTTTTTTTTACTTAATCAGGCTCAGTATACATGTATAATAAGAAATGAGGGTGACCATTATGAATTTAGTGCAATATCAGCAAAAAGACTGATCGCAGAAATCCTAAAATTTGAAAGTGGCAATTTTATTCAAAAATTTTTTAGAAGACAATTGAGATTTTGGAATAATTATTTTTTTTTTAATTTGAAGTCCCTTACCATTCACTTTAAATTGAAATACTAAGTGAGGTCCGTAACCAGAATTTTTTTAAGGTAAGGCAATTTTTGTCAAGAGGGATTGCTCGCAAAATCTATTTTGGAGCCTTTCCAATATACATATTGACTGAGGCAAAAGAGTATAAAAGTATAATACCATTTAAAATCATATTTAAAATGTTGCTCGCGTGAGTGCTCAATTATGCTTAAATATGCCGATGCGAGTTAGTCTATTAGCTGTATAAAATACTCTTGGAATATCAATTTGTTTACCTCTCCAAATGGGTCATTAAATACAATTTTAATCACATCTGCCCGGGTTTTACATAAATATTTCAATCAAAGTCCCATTTTCAAGATTAGTAAACCGGAGCTAATGATGTTCATGAAATTGTCCTAGAGCTTAGCGTACAAGCTAAAAGTTACATACACATCGGGTAACGTTCTCAATTTAAAAACAAATTGTATAAAATATTCATTAGAACTGGCTTTTGCTCTTACTTTAATCTTATAAAAAGGACGAAACGGGTTGATGAAA
>JAMKCH010042399.1:0-29870 GCA_023653785.1 Ophioderma brevispina | reverse complement strand
TTGTCACGGACCCTAACTCCGAAGCCCCATTGAATAAATAGTATGATTATGGTTCCACGTGTGGTGGAGTTTGGGCTCATGAGCAATATATACGGTGTGAAAGAATAATAGTCCGACGGGAGCCACAGTCAGGGGATCCATAGACGATAACGGAATAAAGCGTGTGAAATGATGGGCGTGAAGAGTTCAACTGAATCGAGTGTTCTATTCTTTACGTTGTTTGTCGGATTATGAGTACGGCGGACTATAATTATTTGACACCGGTGTAGAAGAATTATAGTCGACGTATCAGCTCATTCGTGTCGTCTATGGAGCCCGGAAGTGGCCTCCGGCGGACTATAATTACTTTCACACCTGTCTACAGGTACACTATTGGTTGGTGGTGGTTGGTTGGTTGGTTGGTGGGTTGATTAGTGAATGTCGTTTCAGCACAAGGCTATGTGTGCCAATTCAATATGTAGAACAACACAAGTATGTAATTCAATTTCGTGCATAGTACGACAATAGACGTATCAAATGACGTCAGTCACCAGCATGTTGGTGGACAAGATGTACACATGACCAGGACTACAAAACATCACCTGTCAATCGATCCATGTTTAGCGATCGCACAGGCATCATTGACAGGTGTGAATGTATATTGAAGTACTGGAATGCGTCTACCAACATGGCTGGCTATTGAATCGTCTATATAGACAGGCGTTATGTTGTACTTGCATCTCAACACAAAAACGGATCTAGTGGAGCGGTTGGACAGCAAAAAAATTGTTCGACAACCCCTCCCTCTGGTACAACAAAATGACAACCCTTCTATTTCGAAAGATAGTAATAAAAATTTAAAAAATATGATGGTTGTGGGTCAAAACTTTGGTGGCAGGGGTTTTTTGTTGGGTCAAAATCATGTTTTTGAGCTAAAACTTAAGAATATCAAGATTATTAATTTTAGCAAAACAAATTTTATCATGTGAAAAATACTATTAGCCCAGTCCTCAGCCACTGAGGTCAGAATGATTTAAAATGTAATTTGAGGACCACCCCAATTAGTAATCTGAGGAGTTCAGAACAAGCACACTGATGATATTGCAGCAAGTAACAGATAGAACGTAATCGTGAATTTCAAGATGGCGGTTGATTTAAAATGGCCGCCAATGAACTATATTGGGAATTTAGAGCCAAATATGAAGCATACCTTTTGAAGGGTTAAACTGATCATTTGTCAGATATTGTTTGACTGAATAAGGTGCAGTAAGTGCTGCAATATATCTGGCCATTGATTGGTTCAATTTGATATCAATATACCTAACCACCCTTGTTCAAAAATGGCTGCCAATAAATATCCACTAATTATACACATTAAGCATTACTCCACTTATGAATGATGAAAAAACACTAAGGACGGCGTCCCACATTGACAAGTAAAGAGTTAGAAAGAACACTGTGGACATTGTAGTACACAATTAGCAAGCAAATCTTAATATCAAGGATTGGTCTGTGAAATGGCTGCCATTGAACATTTTTGAATTATCTACTCTGAACCACATTTGATCTTAGTTATACTGACGAAAACCTATTTCTAATTGTAAGATTTCAAAAATGACCCCCTTTGTTGGAAGCTTAGTTAGTATGATATACCAAGCAGCTACTAAGTATCGTAGTGGCCTGCGTCAGTTATTTTGGCACTTTGGTGAAGTGCTGCATAAAAGTAGAGTGCATTAAAGTCCAGCTATTCTGGACTTGCATCCATGCTCTGGAGAAACTACTTGGAAACCCAGCTCCTCAGCTTTTGACACCTTAGAAAAATTGTGTTCATTAGTAGTTGAGTTACCTAGCTTCCAGTCCCAATAATAGGAACCACGTAGGACTAGGATGTATAAAAACTGACAGCACAAGTAACCAAAAGAGAAAAGAGATATCCAGACTTTCAATAAGGCTCCACTGGAAAGGAAAGCCTGCAAGTACTGAAGGGATAGTTAGTACAGATGACTCTTTGGACGTCTCACAAACATGCCATCATTTGACCATTTGGTTACAGGTATCATGGCAAACCTTTTCTTGTGAGTGTGGTATATAAAGGGGCTGGTGGCAAAGTTTTACCAAACTTATCAAAATAGGCATAATTTCTACTCAGGGGAACCAAATTTTTTTGTAATTTTACAAATTTTGATAATTTGGCTAACGATTGGGCATCGTGCATCCGGTAGAAAATGGTATTAGAGGCCAAGATTCTGCTTTCAGATGCTAAGGCGGTTCAATTTCTACCAAAACAAAACTTGGGGGGCCCCAATACATACAACACCAAATTCACCTTGAATCATTTGACTATCTGGCCTAAAAAAAATGTCAGAATTGGAAGGCCTTGTACTAAAAAGACAAGCCTAAGGTCAAACGTTAGCTGAAACTCTAGATCTGATTTACTTTTTTGAGAATTTGAAAATTGTCTTTTTTAAAAAACAAAAGCTCATTTATGGACATTCTAAAAAGATATGCATTGCTATTCTGTGATATTAGCTACATCTTGAACAAAAGTTGTTGGCACACTTTTCTTACGTACGAAAAAGTTGAACCTGAAATGTGTACAGTGCGCTAACAATACTCAAATGATTGGTAGGGAAGGGGAGGTTCTGGGATTGGCAAAAGCTTCAAGCTTGATAAAAAAAAAATCTTTTTATTTCCTAGTTTCGATTATAGGTGCAAAATTAAAGGTGGGGTGACCCAATGGAAACCTAGTCCCCAGTACTACATCAAAATTTAGATTTGGTATATCAGGAAGAAAGAAAGTTCAATTTTCTCAGGATACCCCAGTGAAATTTAAGACCGTAAAAGTAAATTTCACTTGATAATGAACAAACAAAATCATCCCCAAATGTTGTCGAACACTTAATTATACACAGTCTCCTATGGCCAGTTTAGTTCATTATCAAGTCTTGAGGAGTCCAAGTGTGTGAAATATCGATTTTAAAAACAGTTGTTTGTAATGATAAATCGGATGATTACGCCAATATAATTCGGTCTCGCTATGAGTTTTAAAATATTGGGATCGACTGCATCTCACCCAATTGTTCTTGCAACTCATAGCTCGACAATTAATTTGGGCTTAATCGACCAATCTATATCACATTTATGTTTTGCTATCCAAAATGGCCTTGACCGATTGACCCAAAATTTTGAAATTTGTTTTTAATGAAATGGACCATGATGTTGCACCGCCTTATTTAATTCTCTTACTTCCAAACTTTTTTTTAGCAAGATGTTACTTAATGAATTAAAAGTGCTATTGCTGGCCCGATTCCTACTAGTTCAGGAAATGTTTGTAGGATATTGACAAAATCTAAACATAAACACCTTTGTGTTATTCACAAAGTACTACTAGCAAAACAGTGATGTAAGGACAGCCAAACCTGTGTGCATGTTCATGGTCCCATTATGTTTGCACTGTCACAAAGATACTCAAACCTAGCAGAATTTCTCATCAGACCAAAGTTTAACAATCATTATAACAAACAGTGTCTTTTCGTCTTGGTAGTCCAAATAACGAATGTAACTTGCATATCAATAAACAGGCCATATATTCTAAGTTTGATGTATTTGTTAGCTCTCAATGAAACAATAAGGTAGAAACATCAAATAATATTCAGTGCTGAATTTCTCCAAAAAACGATCGTTTCAACAAGGAACCAAGTATGTGTTTCTTTATACCTTTCCATTCGAAACAGGATCGTTAAACATTTCAATATGAATTCATAGACAGTGAAAGTAGGCCTAACATGGAAATCAGTGGTGGCCATTTGAAAATTAAGATGCAGCGCAATATTGACTTTGATTAAAAAAAATACTGAAAATTCGAGTGCTGAAAATCTAGTTACAGGAATTTGTTTGACCAAAGCGGTGAAAATTGATCACCACCCTTCAAGAGGTAATCATAATTGGGTTAAAATTCGAAATAATAGTTCATTAACGGCCATTTTGAAATCAGATGCCATCTTGAAATGCAGAGGTTGCTATCGGTTACAACTGCAAGCCAAATGCGTTTTCTGAACTCCTCAGCATTAACAATGTTGGATTGTCCTTTAAAATAGGTTTTTTATCATTCTTAACTCAAATGAGGCTTAAGTATAGCTTTTCAGTGGCGGCCATTTTAAATATAAGATGGCAGCCACGTTGATTTTAACCTAAATCAATAACTTCTATACATATGCATCATTTTTAATCTTCTATACCTCCTATTGAGTCAACAAATCGTGGGAATTATGGCAGTTCAGCTCGTGAAAGTAATATTTCATAATTGGGTCAAAGTACTTAGAGGGTTGCTGTAGGGCCAAATAGGGGGCGCTACTTTTTGGCCTCGATCCAGAAATTGTTCAGGGGACTCAATATGTATAAGCATACCAAGTCCATGCTTTTAGGAAAAATGCACAATAATGCCTATTTTTGGCTTAGGGGACTGGGCTTATATCAATTCTGGCAGTTATATTTAGATTTATGTTTTATACATATAAAAGGTCTGAATTTTCGCCCTAAAAATCACTTTTTCCCTTAAAAAGCTTCCTTTTATCACAGTCACCACAAATGAGTATTACCTGAACCCTGTATGCAATGTTATAAAATAAAAACCTATATCGATAACAAAAGGATACCATAAATAAGATTGTAATATTTTTACTTTTAAAAAAAATCCAAAAAATAATAATTTCGCTAATTTGCAGCCCAAAATGCATTTTCGGGACTAAATCATCCTGCCACCAAATCTTCAACCACACCATCCTTTCTTAAATCTCATATATGTATTATCCTTCAACATAAAGGTGGTTGTGTTTGTTGCTCGGCCGCTCCATTAATCGTTACGGAGCCACACCAGGAGGAGTCAACCGGTTTTAAGGTTATAGGCCGTGCGCCGAACCAAACTATTACGGTGTTGTTTTTTTTTTTTTATGTGACAGGAGATACAGTCCTCCGGGCTCACAGTCCTGGAAAAATAGTGAACATAGGGCAGTCGTTCAGTTGGACTCTTCACATAACATTAGTTTCACGCTTTATTCCGTTGTCACGTTATGGAGCCCGGACTATGATACCGGCCGGACATGATTCCTTTCACACCGGTACTACGTCTATGCAAGCCGGTTAGTGTATTAAAACGGCATAAGCGCAAGAGCTACGGACTGCAGTGCATTAGCATAAGAATAACCGTATATACGGAAGCATAATCGCATAAGAGTGTAAAGCGCATAGCGCATAGGCATAAGAGTGCATAAGCATAAGAATAACCGTATATACGGAGCATAAGCGCATAAAAGCATAAGCGCATAAGAGCATAAGAGTGCATGACCAAGCGCATAAGAGCATAAGCGCATAAGAGTGCATGACCAAGCGCATAAGAGCATAAGACTGCATGACCATAAGAATAACCGTATGTGCAGCAGCTTACAGCATAAGCGCATAAGAGCATAAGACTGCATAAGCATAAGAATAACCGTATATACGGCGCATAAGAGCATAAGACTGCATAAGCATAAGAATAACCGTATATACGGCGCATAAGAGCATAAGACTGCATAAGCATAAGAATAACCGTATATACGGCGCATAAGAGCATAAGACTGCATAAGTAGAAGGGATTTAATGCGTTTACATGTATTGCATCTCTACAAATTTTGACGGGGTTTGCGATCCGAGGTCTGAACCCCCCCCCCCCATACATTTCTAAGGGCATTTAGGTTTTAAAAAATGGCCTATTTGGCGATTTTTTATCGAAAATTTTGCAAATTTGGACCCATGTCTAAGGGTTTTCTGCCTTGAAAAACGGGTGATTTTACAGAGTGTTTCCTTCTTCTTCTTCTTCTTTTCTAAATTGCAACCCTTATCCAAGGATTTTTTGGCAGAAAATGGGACCAATGTCTAATGTTTTTTTGTTAAAAACAACACATCCCCGTATGCCTTGACATGTCAGTATCCCCCTCCCCCTCCCCCTCCCCCCGATTATGCTCCGTATGTATGGTAAATCGAATGCGTTTTACACCATCGTGCGCTTATGCTCCGTATAGGCTCCGTGGGGCTTATGCGTTTTACACTCTTATGCTCTCATGCGCTAAATGCTCAGTACATACCGTTATTCTTATGCTTATGCACTCTTATGCTCTTATGCTTATGCACTCTTATGCGATTATGTTCCGTATATACGGTTATTCTTATGCTTATGCACTCTTATGTTCTTATGCTCTTATGCGATTATGTTCCGTATATACGGTTATTCTTATGCTTATGCACTCTTATGCGATTATGCGATTATGTTCCGTATATACGGTTATTCTTATGCTTATGCACTCTTATGCTCTTATGCTTATGCACTCTTATGCGATTATGTTCCGTATATACGGTTATTCTTATGCTTATGCACTCTTATGCGATTATGTTCCGTATATACGGTTATTATTATGCTTATGCACTCTTATGCGATTATGTTCCGTATATACGGTTATTCTTATACTTATGCACTCTTATGCTCTTATGCGATGATGCTTATGCACTCTTATGCTCTTATGCTTATGCAGTCTTATGCTCTTATGCTTATGCTGTCTTATGCGCTTATGCGTTTTACACCAACCGTATCCAAGCCCGTTTACCCACCTTTCCCCGTTAGTTCACGCAGGCTATCTCCGGCCATATCCAAAGCTCGAGTCGCTAGGAACTGCTCAATAGGGATATAATAAGCAATAATTCAAAGCATTAAACTGAAGCCTGAGCTATCCGTCTGGTACCACGTGGAGGTGGGCTTTAGTGGGGTTGGGCTGCCGCACACTTACTTTGCCGGCACGTTCGGACCTTACCAGACGGTACAAGCTATTATGTTCCACGGTTTAATTTACTCCAAAATCAGTATAAACATTATCTGGTGTTATTTAAAAATATTCCCACAAGGTACAAGTTTAATAAATATAGGCGTTGCTTGCAGAGCTAGTATCTTATGTTGTTACTATACAGGTCATTGTGTTCCACGGATTAATCTACTAAAAATCAGTATATACTAGTACATTACATGTTGTCATTTAAATATATCCCCCAAGGAACAAGTTAAATAAACATTGGCGTTGCTATTGCTTGCTAAACTAGTATCTGTATCATGCTGTTGCAAGCAATTGCGTTCCACGGATTAATTTACCGCTAAAATCAGTATAAACATTCTATGGTGCCAAGATTAAATATATTCCACAAGGCACAATTTTAAATAACAGTGTATTGCTTGCCATGCTACTATCTCAAATCGGACTTCTTCCCATAAATCTTTCCCCACTGTTCTCGAGGCGTCCCTTGAATTTAATGCATATAGCAATATTGGGTTCTGTCTGGCAAATGCAGAATGTTACAAATAAATAAAAATAAATATCTATGCCATGCTGCTACAAGCTATTATATTCCACACACCAAATCGAAATGACACACAGGTAAAGTGTGACCTTTATTCGTGTCACCTAATTAAAAGTTTTCGATAATACTATTTCTGAGATGTTGTATGCTTACAGGCCAGTCAAAATAGAGTAAATGATGCCTTAATCCAAAACTAATTGCAAAAGAATCATCTTCTCCTGAATTGTATTGTGAAAACCTTTAAAAACCAACATATCAAAAGCTTACCAAAATCAAAGGAGTAGAACATATATTTTTAAGGGGCAAGGTTTATACAGGGGTCAAAAAATGACAAGGATCAAAACGCGTCGAAAAGTATGCCAACGTGTTCGTCACCTTTCCAGGAATAATAAAGGTATAGTTTGCCCTATCTGCAGGTTGTAGTTCAGTAATTATGAGTCCAAATAGGTTCAAGATCACAATGGGGGTAAATTTTCAGATATATTCGTACGTTATAAAAATGGTGTCAAATTGCTCGTCTAATGGTACAGGAGCCAAAAATATATTGGTTGCACCATCTATGATATTCATTGCATAATTGGAACGCAAAAAGTGACTGGGGGCTACAGGGTCTATTGGAGGTCACGAGTCATAGCACTGTAATTCTTATATAGAACATCCAAACAAAGAATATATTTACATATTATGTAGTGGGACCAATTTAACAATTTACAACCAGTCTGATCAAAATCGGACGATTCTATAAATTTTACCCCAGTATGACCTTCAACTGCTATGTGCCTATTGTACTGAAACTACAACTCATAGATAGGGCAAACTATAGCCTACCTTTGTTGAAACCTTAGGAGTAGCTCAATAAATTGTTACATTGGGGAAATAAAAGAAAAATATGACTCATTTCTATAAGATAGAGGCTTTGAAGAGAACAAGCCACAGGGGCATTTTTACGGAATTTCATTTGTGTTTTCTATTAAAATTTGGTTACAATGTGCAATTTTATCACATTTTTGGAGTCTCATTTTAGATTTTAAGGTATTGTACCTTAGATCCTTGACCAATGGTACACCTGTGGTATTGTTCTTATTACTGGTAAAATATAAAATTCTTGCAACAGTATACAAGTTATACAAATTGGTGTTTAAATGACAAAATTATGAATATTCTTGTAAAATTCGTATTTCGCGTTAAGTGAAAAATGTAATGTCCTCTCCACAACAAGGCTCCGTCTTTGTTTAATAAATTCAAAATATCTTCTTAAACTTTGTCTATAACATCTTTGTTAAGTAACCAAATTCTGACTTATGACAATTAGTACCAGCAACTATATTTATGTGAAAAGTTATTAATTTATGTTGCATATTATGTTTGGAAACCATAAGGTTGTCTAGATTTTTTGTGTAATTCTTGAAAAAAAATAAGTAATTCTCTCCTATGCAAATGTTCCGAAATATCTGGATGTGAACCATATTTTTAAACATTGTGACATTTTTACTCTTAAAATGTGCAGCAGTGTCCAGTGACAAGCACAAGCAAACAACAGACAAGTAATAATCTAGGTAAGGTAAAAATTGCCGTTTCAAATATGGTATGATGATTGTTAAACAAAATATCCTCTCGGAACAAAAATGGTCCTTTCTCAGCTCAGGTTCCATGGATTTTGCATAACAACAAGATATATTGATGTTAAACTTTTACTATACAATGGAAATGACTTTGTTGATGATATATAACTGTACAGTTCAAGAATGTAATGTGCTGACACAGTGAGATTTCCACAATTTCCCTTGAAAATTGGAATGATGCTGTTAATGACATAACTGACCATATAACTGCATTATATAACCGCATAGTTCAAAAATAGTTCAGCATTACTATCTGAATTTGTAAAAGCTAACATATTTTAAATATTATAAAATGACACATTAAAGACTCACAAAGTGTTCAACAATGTCCAGTGACTAACACAGCTAAATAATAAATCAGTATAAACCTAGTACAAATTAAGAATTACTCTTTTGAAGATTGTATGGTGATTGTTAAAGCGACACTGGCACATTTTCACAAAATATGAAATTTCTTCAATTTGCTCTCAAATGATAATCTAGGCCATTGGAAGAACAGAGATATATTTTACAAATAAAAATAACATACCCAAAACAGATAGGGACATTGATATGAGGATAAAGACATCCAGGTAATTTGTAGGCCAACTTTTAAGTTTTCCATAACTTTAATCAACAAATGTGTATATTACATGAATATTTTTGACTCGTACTCACTGATATTAGCTCAAACAGTGTGCATAGCGTGGGAAATATGCATACGGCGTGCGTGTTCTTGTGTTACACGCCATTTTCGCCGTCTGCTGAATTTAACGTCGCTTTCGACGTTAAATTATAAAATCGTTCCGTTTACCCATAAGGAAGCTGATTTGGTCTTAAAGGTGCAACGGGAGATTTTTGAGGCACCCAAATATTGTGTCATAATAGTAATTTCATATAGACTAGACATTCAATGGATTTCTTACCTTGTATTTGGCTACAGAAATGCCTTAAAAGAGAGAAAAAAGGTGATTCTTATTTGCTTATATTTCAATATAAAACATATTCGTATTTGCTCCTATACGAAATTAGAAATTTCACAATTTTTGTACCAAAGAAACATTTCTGAGCTTTATCCTTTCAGGTGGGGTTATTTTTTTATGGAAAGCCTTACATCAGGGCAAACATCAGTATTTTCGATTTTTTAGGGACACCTGATATGTGAAATCTCTCGTTGCACCTTTAATCATTTCGGGTGAGGGCTTTTGTATATAAAAGCCTTACAACCATTCAAAAATATCGATTTTGAAAAATCTTGAGGGCGCACTATTTTTCAAATGTGCCAGTGTCTCTTTAAATAAAATGTCCTCTTGACCGCAGTTTTTCATTCCTACTTCAGTGATTTTTTTAGAAATGTTATTGAAAGATTTTTTTCAATTCTATTGAGTTTGTGTAAATCCGACAGAGATGAGTTATGACCCTATGTGAGACTCAGAGTGCACGCTTAGTTTGAAATAGCCCATTGGACACAATAGCTGGTAGTAGCTTTTGCCCACAGTACTTGTGGCACAGGTATTCAGCCAGGTGGAGGTCAAAGTAGCATAGTTATTAATCGGGTCATTCGACATGATCTGCACAAATACAATACGCAAAATCGTGTCATTCGGCATGATCTTGCACAAATACAATAAGAGCAAAATCAGATTCATTCGCCTTCTTGCACACATACAAATGCACCACTTTGCTTTGTCGACATGCTCTCCTACAAGTTCATCGAGTGCAATCTATAAAAATCAAGTAGGGTCCATTTAGTAGTAAGCATGTCGGAACTCAATTCCTTGATATCAGTAAATGCAAGTTCTATACATTTCCCGGGGTCGTAAGATAGCCTGTGTCAAAAACAATGTGCAACGGAAAAGCGCCCCCTCTTTGACAATTAGAAAATACTGATTGTGCTGATCGTACAATGAACTTCAAGGGCACAGTCTTAGCTTTCAAATGCCATTTGTCGGGCAATGTGCTGGTGTTAATCTCGAGGATATGTGTCAGTGGAACACGAAAGGGTTAATCACAATGTGCCACTTTTACTAGGAGATGAAGTTTTATCAAGGATTTAACTTGTACTTCTGCCAAGTAATTCTGAACCCCTATTGAATATTACTAATTGGAAAGAAAGAAATTGTGACTTACTGATATGAATGAGCGGCTAAAATTATAACTGAGCATTGTTACAAATCATTTCTAATTAACTGTACGTACAGATTATTTTGATCTAACATTCTATTGCCATTTTCTAAAAAAGTTTGCATTGCACAAGTGGTGTGATTTTACCCTTTCGACGTTAAATAAACATATCTCGAGATTAAAACAGCACTTGAACTGAAGGGATTTGAAAGCTAAACCGCGCCTTGACTTTGATGCAAGTATCATGTCAGAAAATTTTTCTAATTGCCTAAGAGGGCGTTTTTCGCTTGCACAATTTTTTGAGACATGCCTGTAGAGTAACAACGTTTGAACAGGACTGTTATCAATTATTTGTTGGTAAAATTTAGGGGTGGCAGGGGTCTAGGTTTTTACCCCGACTTTCGATTGCGAATATTAACTTTCTTCATTTTGACCAATGAATTCACATGCCTTTTGTAGATCATATTGTAGCCCAATTTACAGAGGATGAAATGGGCATTTGGTTTATCCTTGTTGCCATGGTAACTAAACAGGGCCACTGATTGCCAAACACGGAACAATGTAGCTTCTTAAAACGTACTTGCATTGACACGAGAAGGTGCTGTGCATGGGTATATAAAGCCAGGATTTTTATATGTTGACATATGCATCAACAGCCGACCAATCATGCAACTTTAAGCTATTTCAAACTTGAAGATAAATTTAAAAAAAATCCGACCTTCGCGTTTTTATATCCCCTTGGATACTTGATAGCTTCTGTGCCAAGTTTTAGTTAATACGAATAACGAGCTTGCGTTTTTTGAGTACTTCTTTCCCGTTTCAATAAATCCCGATTTTTTTCACCATTTGAGAGATTGCGCAGACTTATATCGAAATGTATTGCGAAAACTTATTACTTTGGCTCAGTAGCTTGGAAACCTTTATAATTGTTACGGACACCTTGTTTACAAGTAAGCTATCAAATAACAAAAATTAAGCACCCGAAAGAGGAGAAGAGAGAGACCTGACCCACCACTGATTATAACAAAAAATAATAAAATTTAAGGTCACATGGCGAAAATTTCAACAGTGATAAACTGATTTGTTTGGTACACCCGTCGTGTTGTTTTGCTGCACTGCTGTTTGCAGGATTTAAAGAGACTGCATTAAATAAATATCATACATAATAGAAATGGACCCTTACGGAACTCTTGAACTAAGCTGGGGGCCATAACGAGGTGTGGCATGTTGCTTTCCATATTTTTTTTTTATTTATTATCAATATGCATAAAGACATATATCCACAGTCAAAGTTTATCCAGATTTGCACACTCACATGAATCTGTGCACATCCCCCACTATTAATCGTGAGCTTTGTAACGAAAGGAGATGTGGGTGTCCTCCGTTACCATGCCGTCCTCAACGTCAATATTGAAAAAAAATCCTTTCGGTTTGCAACTGGTTTGAAAGTCCAAACACAAGTTTTAAATGTCATTCTTTTTACCATGGAACTTCCCATTTAAAGGCTTAGTCTTGACATCCATATGGTTATTTGATTACATTTATTGCGCAATGCCGACATTGGTCTGATTATATCGGTCGGATCAGGCCAGGTGCCACACTGGTAAATAACTTGAAAAAACTGGTATTTGACTGGCAGCTGGGACTCACTACAATCAGAACGTAAAATACTGGAGCCGTAAAAATACGAAACCATTGCAGGGAACGGTAAAATACGGCTTAATCCTCAGCTGAAGTTTGCAACGTTATTGTTGGGTCTTTTACTTGTTTTAAACAATATTAAGACATTAACTATACAATCCTCTGACCAAATTTCACGTTGTAGCCATGGAATCATACAAACGTTGTATTTAACATAACCACTTGGTTGTAAAAAATTTTGTTTGCAAACAAATTGAAAAAAAGGCAATAAACAAAGGGAAAAAGTAAGAAATAAAGATTTAAACCAGTTTTACACTTGTTTTATATGGTCATACACATTCTAATTCATCAATGACTTCTCATCATATTAATAAACGTAAACTTGTCCTTACACAGATTCGATCCAGGGCCTTAATTAACAAGTCCTAAACCGTATCACTACACTCAATGACTTTACTGACATCAGATGCTGAAAATTAAAGATTTTTAACTATTTTTTAAAAATTATAGGCAAAATAAGATTTTGCATTTCTTTAATGACGTTACTTACGACGTTATTTTACACATTTTAAGGTAAAACGTGTTTTCTAGTTCGATCTCTTACATTAAAACAAGTAAATTACAAAAGAAGGTATATTACGGAAATAAATACGATCATCGTATAAATACTCCTTTGTCAAATGTGTAGTAATGATTTTTTGCCCGGTTTTATTTACATGTTTTCTGCTTCCAAATTGTAATTTTATGTTAGGGATAGGTATCAAGCGTTGAAGAATTTATAATTGGGGTTTACCGTAATCCAAAGGTAAAGTATGGTAAATTAGGAACATTTTTACATTGCAGAAAATGGGCTCCCATGGTGTCAATTTGAAATCCTCTCAATGTTTGGCATTGTAATCTTACTGAATGTTTATTAGTTTATATTAGCCATTACCAGATTACCGGCCATACCCATGATTGACTAATAAATTTCAAAAATAGAACTCTTACAAATATGTTGATTTCTTTATATTTGGCGACATTGACTTGGGTCCGAATTCACTTCGGAGCACAAAAAGACACTGATCACTGAATTCCAACATTGCATCAATTTGAACTCACTCGAGAGAACCTGAATTCAACACTTTTCAGCCGTTCAATGACACCAAATCCCACATCCACCGGCACTGAATTTTAAGGTTTTTGTATTAGAATTTGATAAACACGAAAGGCAAGACATATAGGATGCCATTCCTTGTTGAAAATAGCACGACAGAATATCCTATTCAAATTGACCAATAAACGTGCTACTTGCAAACAGCGTTAAAATGGAAATGAAAAATGTACTTCCCAACAAGAGCGGTGGTGTGAATAAGACTGAGTTATGTGTGTCCGGTATTCCTCACGCAACACAAGTTTTCGTTTAGAAAAGGGTTTTCGTTGTGGCTCCGTTCATTTCAACCAGATCAATCACCGCAAAAGAAATGTAAAGGTTTGTCTCAATATACTTACTAGTCTCGGTTACCAGGACTTAGTTTGTGCCATGCGGCACACAAACTACGAATATTGTCGGATATGAATTTTCAATATATGATTAGTGCTAAGATTTATTGGAAACAGTCCTGACAGCAATTTCTGCCACAAAATCCCGTACTAATGTCGTCATTTTATTGTACTGGCAAAAAATTTCTTCATGCAAAATTGCTCTGTGCCAAACTGCTACCGGTTAACGACGTTAGACAGTACAAGCCACAGCGCGGCATGAGTGATATGCTCTGGTTGTCTTCTGTGGATACTCCGTGTGCCATGGCAGCTTTGTAGGCTAGGGGTAATACCGGTCTTTCTAGAGCACTTGTGGTTAGGTTTCCGGCCGGACCTTATGTTCCTTAAATTGCTGGAGAACAGTGTCGGTTAGATCTGGTCTGTCTATTCCGGTAGAGCTAGTTCTAGTTCCAGGGTCTCTGCGATGGACTGCACACTCTCTCTCATCTTAATCTAGTATTCACAGGGTAACGGACAGAGTGAATCACTTCATCTTGGCATTCGGGCAGCGGCTTTTGCCTTGTCCTGAAACATGGCGGACAGTGCTTTGTACCTATCATCCGGCGACACAGACCAACGGCTTGTTTTCAGGCCCAGCATGGCAGATTCACATCTCTTGAAGAAATGGGCTTGCTGGATGGAAGGTCCAGTAATATTTTAAAAGAAACATCCAACCTAGTTCGGGAGCAGACTAAATGGAATTTGGAGAACCACTGCTCTATTTACTCCTCCGCAAGAGGCACTGTTTAGGCACTGTTGCAGAGCAGGTTGCCGGAAGCAGAGAAGAACCTTTGCCAAGACAATCAGATTCTTTGTGTTCAGTTTCAACTTTGCGGTGGATATGGTTTTTACCTCTCGTTGCAGTAAGGATGTTTTGATTTCCCTTTGGGGTGCTTTTTTCCTTTTCGCCTCCCTTCTTGGGGTTTGACTTTCACCCAATTCTGCATTCATGTCGCGAAAACGCTACAAAATAATATGAAACGGACTGAATCGAACGGTAAAACGACTAATGTTCTCCGATAACCGACCAACCTAATCTTAGAATCCTGTGGTTGATGACCACATAAGAAAAGGCCTAAGAACAAACAAGGGACAACGAAGCTAAATCGCTAGTACTTGTACTCCACCTTGAGTCCAAACCTGACATCATACTCATAACTGATCAAAACTGGATTCTTCTGTTCCTGACGATAATCCTCAATATCTTTAGAACCCCTACACTTTCCATAGAAGATCACTATGATAAACATGGTCCTAAGTCTATCTAAGATTGGACTGGCCATTGTAGAGAATACAGTCTGGAACAAAAGAACTTTGACTATGATATTCAACCATCCAAACAAAGAGTGGGCCCATTTACGATATTGCGGTACTGTCCTCTCCAAAGAATGAATGGATGTAATAACCTGGTATGATAACCAACCTAGACCATCTTCATTACAAAACCAATCTACACAGCATCCTGACGGAGATTTTAACTACCATCATCGTGAATGACTGACCATAAATCTCCACGATCAGATGTAGTGCATAACATTTGACTTCTGCTCACGCATAGATCTTACCCAATTGTTTCTGGAGCCACTCATCAACTGGCACCGCCTGGATCTCATCATTACCTTACCGACGCCCAAATCTTTTTCTCCATTCTCCATTGATCACACCCCAGCTTACACACCTTTTGGAACATCATACCACACCCTTGCGAAAACAACACTGCAAGCGCGCACCATTATCTGATGCGACTCCAACCAATAAGTGTTGGCCCCTACAACAAAAAGCTGACTGAAAGGACTGGCGGAACTATTTGCAGCAAACTCTTCCATTGAATAGTCCCTACTGGTAGAGACTCCCTGATAAATTCATTTTGAACTGTCACCAATACCATCAGTGATGCCCTGCAGAATTCAGTCACAAAGGTGATCAAAGGAAAACAAAAACCTTGAATCTTATCCATAATGGTGGAACGAAGGCCTGCTACCAGCATCTGAGAAAAAAATGTGCCCTTGAGAAGTGGAAATCTATTGACTCCCGGAAGCTCGCCTAAATTTTAGCAACAAGGCTAGAAAACAATATACAATTCTGTTCTAGGAAAGCTGCTTCAGGGGCTCACAAGATCAGAGTCAGATATAAAATGACAGGCGAACTCCAGACTGGATCTAAGTCTTTGTGGTGGTGGACTGCTCGTAACCTGATGGGAAAAGGAGGTAAGTCCTAGGAATACCAACCAGTCCTTAATCAGCAGGACAACCTATATCTTCATGTGAGTGCACAACACAGTCGTAAACTGACATTTTTGTGAATTGGAGTTTTTCAGGTGACAGTCCTCAATGTATTGCAGAGTTAGAAGCTAATAGGCCATTTTGGTAGAACTACTTTTGTTGCACGCAAAATTGACGATTTCTGTTTGTCACCATAGTCGTAACGGGGTAGATACGACTTGTTGCCGACACTGGAAAACTAGTATGTATAACGACATTTTGTTTCTTGTAACCGATGGTGTTTAAAAAAAAGTTTATAATTAAAAATCTCCCAAAATCTTTTGTGAAAAGAGCAATTTCCATTTTCTTATCCAAAAATTTATGCAATTTATGATCATTTCGGCACAAAAAAACCCTTAAACACATATCAAAAAATGTAGTACGACCGACGAACGACTACGACCTTTTTCCTTCCACTTCAATATACGCACAATACTTAATTAATTTAAAAAAGTAAAATGAATACGCATAATTTAACATATATTTCAGTATAAGGAAAAAGGCCAATTTATTGATTGCAGAGTTATTAGGCTAATTGGCCTATTAGGTGGATACACGTTGTTGCACTCAAAAAATGGACTTTCCCGTGTCGTGCAACAAGTCGTAAGTGGTAGAATACGGACTTTTGTGCACGACACGGGAAATCAGTCTGGTAGTTAGGCCATTTTAATTAGCCAATTCTTAATTAGTCGACTTAAGTGGGATATGAAATATTTGTAAGATATATTAAAAAAATACTTTTTTATCGGATGTAAGATTATTTTCCTTTTGACAGTCACAAAAGAAAGAATGAAACACAAAATGCTTCTCCTTTAAAATCATGAAAATGCAGATACGACTTTGGTTGCACTCACATGACGACAAACCTCTCTGCCGAAGAGAAAAAGATGAATGTTTTGCGACTTTCTTCCTTCCTTCAGTGACAAGTCTACACAATTCCTGCTTGCTGAAATGACAAGAGCCGTCTTCCTCCCCAGCCATTACCTCGGAGAACTACCTCAAGCTGTGGCAGGAAAAAATGGTTGTTCTGGCAAGAAGGTAAGAAACAAACTGTTTAAATAGATGTCAACAAAGCCCTCTGACCAATGCAAATCCAGCCATCCTTTTGTGAAAATTCCTGCACCAGAACTGCCTGGCGTTTCACGGCACTTCTATTCCATCCAATTCTAATTCACATCCCAACTTTTCTTTGATAAGGGTCACATGCCACCGTGTCTGTGATGTGGAAAGTAGCTGAAGTCATTCCATGTTTTCATGAATAAGGTAACACGCATTCTCGCCTATAACTATCGACCACTATCGCACCGCTCTCCTTGCATCCATAATATCCAAGGTAAGGGGCGCGACTGATCTATGACACAATTTGGCACCCCAGAGTGATTGATGCGCAATCACTGGTATCAAACCGACAGTATGCTTTAGGTCTGGCCATTATACATCTGATGCCTTTACCATGTTTCCCAATGCATCACTAATTCCATCAACTGACAGAGAGGAAGCTAGAAGTTGTATGCTTGTATCAGCAAAGCATTTGAAGAGTGTGGCATTCCTGGTCTACTGCCCAATCTTTCTGCCTTAGGATTCTCAGAAAGTTACTGAGTGGCGAAGGACTACCCTGAGTACCGCTCCCTCAGAGTCATCCTAACGGGAGGGTATCCAGCAGGAAGTCGATCAATGCAGGCATACCACAAGGCTCAATCCGCTACCCTCTTCTTTTTATTATTTCATTGACAACATCACCAGAAATCCTGAATCATCCGCCGCTACCAGACGATGTTTCACACTCATAGACCTTCATAAAGTCAACAGAGGACAGAATCACAGCTGCTGCCTCTCTCCACAAATACTTGCAGGAAATTGGGGGAGGCTTGGGCAACGTCATGGAATGTACTTTCGTGCTGCCAAGTGTAAACTGTAACATATCAAACAAGAAAGATGCTGGCAACAGGCCATCCAATTCTCCACTTCTTTGGTACAACTCTAGAAAAGGTCGACAGGGTCGATTACTTTGGCATCTCATCAGTAATGACCTGTCATGGTCTCCTGTGACCACCATGGGCTAAACTGCCGACTGCACCGTAATCTTGAACAACTGATATATAGACTGTTTATTATAAATCCATGGTTCGATCAACTGGAATATGCAAGCTCAGCATGGTGTGGAGCAACACCCCTTCAACTATCCAAACTAGAATGCAATCAGAGACGTGGCCATTTCCATTCATAGGGTATCCCCGAGAGTGAGCTTACCTCTCATCACATCCAACCACTTGGTCCTCGCAGGGCAGTACGGAATTTGTCATCTTTTTCCAACCGCTGTTTTAGGACAAGCACATAATCTCCTCAGTCAGGTCTCATGACCTTGCTGTGAAAATGTCCCAAGGTCCAACTTGGTCTCCCACAGAAATCATTTCTCCCATTCTCTCAGGCTTATGGAACACGCCCCTCCTGCTCAAGTAGCAATCAAACCAGGACTTACAGATTAAAAGGGAGGTTATCGCATCTTGGCGCAAAGCCGTCAGCGTTACTAATTAATATAACTGCTGTTAATGCCTAGATAGCCTGACTAAAAGTCCTGCTTTTAATGGTCCCATTCAAATGCTCTGTATATTTTAGTTTGACATATGATTTGACACAAACTGTGAATTTTACCGATATGCCCCGTAAAAATTTGATAATTTCGTGGATAGGCCTACTAAGTTGGGATGTTCGTCCTTTTATTATCCCAAGATAGTCACTGAAAATACCTGTTGATATATATATATATATATATATATGATAATATATATATATTACTATATCTCTATATATATATATCTATCTTATTTAAATTGGACTTGATAGTTGATCTAACCAATGGTTGTTTTTCCACAAAACGTTGTTTCATGAAGGCCAGCCTAGCGCTAGCAAGCTAGGCCAACCCCCACTCATCAGAACAAAATTTCAAGTGAAGGCATTCCATTAGAGTTCAATAACAGTCAATAAGATTACATAACATTGTATAAGTAGGCATTTAAAGTTCAGAGTGGCAGACATATTGATTCCATGGGTGTCGCACCGAGCAAGCCCTTGAACCAGCCCACTGGTCTGTACTCAATGAATAGTCAGAAAGTGCTCAACCACTACAAGTGTGGGGGCGTAAAATAACAGTGAAAACCACTGTAATGTAAAAACATGTTATTTATACCGCCCCCATACTTGTGTGGTTGAGCACTTTCTGACTTTCATTGGTACAGACCAGTCTGGTGTTTCAAGGGCTTGCTCGGTGTGCCCATCTGGAATGTGTATTTATATACATCCTTTGGTTAAGAAACCCTGTGCAACATTCATCCGTCTGAGAATCGGATACCCGATGATCATAAGTGGGGTTCCGTGAAACTCTGAGTAACGGTTGCCTTTCCAGAGGTCTATACTTGAAATTTTTCATTCGCTTTCCTGTAATGGGATTGAGCACTTTTAATTCCAAGATAGTCACCTGTAAAACACAACGTTATTTATACTCCCCTACTACTTGTAGTGGTTGGCACTTTATGGACTATTCATTGTACAGACCAGTGTGGGTTCAAGGGCTTGCTCGGTGTGACACCATGGAATGTGTTATTATGTATATACATCCTTTGTGAAAGACACGCTGCTGCAAACATTCATCCGTCTGAGGAGCGGATACCGATGATCGTAAGTGAGGGTTCCGTGAAACTCTGAGTAACGTTTGCCCTTTCCCAGAGGTCTATACTTTGAAATTTTTATATATTATATATATATACTATATCCTATATATCTGAAATTCCTATAATATCTAGACTTTAGTTTGCATAAGTTCACTTAAAACTGATGTTTTGACAATTAAAGGTTTTAAAGAGAGGAAACCTTTGGATCTGCCACCAAAGTCCGTTGCTTTTCAAAAAACACCTTTGGCATCAACCACACATTCCCTTTTTCCAAAAATTTATGTTGTCACAGAAAAAGTGGACTTTACTGTATTCAAAGGACTGGAGTAAAGAAATTATCAATTTACAACAACGATTTAATATCCTTTTCTTATATGACAGTGCAGTCTGAAGTAAATAGCTAAAACATTAACGCATAAGCAAACAAATAAACAAGAGAAAAAATGGCAGTCAAAAATCATGAGATTGAGATTTGTGTAAGCAACACCAAGCGAAAGTGAAGCATATTGACACAATTTAAGGAGAACGCTACTGGCTCAACGTGGTGGAATCATCAGCGAGCATGGAACCACCATCATCAACAGAACATCAGACAAATTTAGTAAACAGCATGTGTATTGGGAAACCTACAATGATGTCATCAGTGCAGATGAAGGAAACGGGGACTATGAGTCTCCCCCTGAATGGCAAAACAATTAAAGCTTATTTTTTGCTTGAAAACAGGCATTCATACATACCTCTTTCATTATAAAAGGCAATTTGATTACTGTTGAATGTAAAGCTTACATATATTTGTTTGTTTTCCTGCACTGATTTGTCTGGTTTTATTTGTTTGCCTATGCGTCAATGTTTTAAGCTCATTTACTTCAGACTGCAATAAAGAAAGGAAACAAAATAATTGTTGCAACTGGATAATTGCTGGACTTTAGACCTTGAAAATGACGGTAAAGTGCAACTTTTTCTGACAACATCATTTATTGGATGAAAAAGCGAGTGTGTGTTGATGCCAATGTGTTTTTTAAAAGCAACAACGTAGTCGCAGAGCGACATGTTTCCTCTCTGTAAAACTTTTTTAAAATTTTCTAAACATCCAGTTCTAAGTGATGTTATGCAACGAATATCCTCGAACTTTAGGGGGGAACTTCATTTACAGTATATATATATAAGGTAAATGAAGTCTTTAGAAAGTAGGACAAAAACATGTTTTGCCTATGTTTAAAGCCTAAACATGTTGGGATTTATACATGTTTTCTTATGTTTAAACTCTATACATGTTAGGATTTAAACATGATCTAAAAATGTTTTTGTCCATACTTTCTAAACACTTCATTTACAGTGTAAAAGAGCGGAGGCATTTTCTTGGATCCATTTGTGATTTTTGTTGTTGCAGCTTACTATAATAACTCCATGGAGGCAGATAACCGCTTTAATCCTGAGGTAGTCAGCAAAATTGCTGTCGCAGTGGTTTTCAGTTTGGTATTGATAACCTTCACAATTTTGCTCTTTGCATTTATCGTTGTAGACACATTTGCAATGGAGCCACTGGCCAAGTACGTTATGGATTTGTCCATTATGTGGAGAGATTGTATATTAATGTCACCAGCGGATCCACGGGTTGCGGAGGCAGCGTGACCCCGGGGTTGGCAAAATTAATAAACAATCAGCCTATTTTTACTTATCAAATGTCCCCCGCACCCCCCGGGAACCCCCCCTTGCACCCAAGGCCTTGGTATGCGCCTGCAATGTGCCCTTTGAAATGTGATTGGGGAATATTTATTCACTTGCTATGCTTATAACCTCGTGCTTCACAAAGATATATGTAAAATCCATTTTACTTTTTGAAGCAATGATATTTTGCTAACAGAGCCCTTTTCCCAATATTTTAAAAAAAAAATATCCAACTGATGCTGCACCCATGGCAACCTTATCCCCGACACCCATTTAACAGAATGGCGTAAAACCGTTCATCCAAGAGGGTAAACTTTGACAGCCGTCCGTTTCCAAGAAGTTCTGTACGGCTACCAAACACAAGAGGCTGACCCCGATTAGAAAAGGGTCCCAATCATTAATCAAAAATGCGCGAAAAATATGGGATTTTAACTCAAGATTTGCCTCCTATAATGACTTTAAGTGGTCCCGTCACTATTAAAGCTGGGGGCACGAGTTTCCCCCTGCGAGCTGGTCTTATGACACTTCGTTCATATTTAACCTTGCTAATCACGGTGCTATCCATGTTATACGCCTTTTCTTTCTGATATATGTTATTTGAATTCGCATGACCTCCGACATGGTATTTGACCTTCGATCTTCCTCATATTTAAAGGGGTTGCAACGAGAGATTTCAAGTTCATCCATATTTGCTTGTGATATGTAGTGATTTCATATCAGGATTAGATGGCTCAATAGATTCCCTACTCTTTTATTTGGGTACAGAAATTAACTTACAAATGAAAAACAAAAGATTTGATTTGCATATGCTTATATTTCAATGTAGCAAACATAGGCTGAATTTCCGTATTTGCTCTATACAAAATTTAGAAAATTTCACAATTTTTGTACCAAACAAAACAGTTCTCAGCTTTGATCCTTACAGATGGGGATATTTTGGATATAAAGCTTTACACCAGTGCCAAATCAGAAGTTTCACATTTTTTCGGGACACCTGTTATTTGAATGCTTCGTTGCAACCTTTAATGAAGGTCCAGAGTTTAAATCACAAACATGAATAACATGTTTGCAGTATTAAAAAAAAAACCATTCACAATTCTCTTCGTTGTGTAACAAATCGCCAAGATTATCTTTTGTGTTTCTTTCTAACACATTAGGGATCCACTATATAGTCTTAGGTTAAATTGGGGGTTAAAACCCAGCTCCAAACAACTATTAGGGAAATATTTCGTCTGTTATATCTTCAAAACTGACAAAACGTGAGCACTTCGCATGAAGTGTATATCAAGCCGTTTAATCCTTTATAATCTACAGATCACAAGGCTGAGCAAGCAACTGCTGTTATCGAATCCGAGGAGTCGGTATAAAGAGCAATACTCTTGCTGTTATTAGAATGGGAAGGGGAAAACCTGTGTCACTTGTTTAACATCGATATTTGTGGTATTACTTTTGGACGTGTTTGTTCGTTGTTTGTTTTTTTAGATAATTCTTTGTATTTTCCATTTTTGGTTATTGCATTATAATACCAGAGGGGGTATAGTGTCCTGCCCGACAAGCATTTCTTCCACTACAATTTTGCACTGGTTGTCACATGAATTTATAGTGACAAAAAAAGTACTTAAATGAAACAGACTCATTCCCAGTCTTGTAATCTTTAAATTACAAGTACTTAAAGTACTTTTTGTACACATACCTCCTCTCTATATTAATACCCCGTTACCCGTTGACAAATTGTATTTGTTTTGCAATACACTACATTTATTTAAACTTTCACTCCTTGAAAATTCTTGATCCGTTATTTCTGTGCACAATTTGACCGTTTGATTGTTTGGTGTGAAGATGGTTAATCGGTTATGTATTGCTAATGTGATATCTTTTGATTTTACAATGATTTTAAGTTTTTTGTTTAAACTTAACCAGTTATTTCACTGGAATATATGTCGGTTCATTCTTCCATACGTACCCATACATTCATTGCAAGAACATATTACTCACTATACGCCCCTCGATTTTAATTCATCAACTTTGGCTGACCTCGCTGACAATACTTCATTTAATAGCATGGTCTCCTGATACAGGAAGTTAAGTTTTTCCATTTGTTGTAAAAAATGGAGTATTAATGTTAAAATATGTCAAACCCTAGTGCTGTCCCCCGTGTGTGACCTTTCACCTATGTGTGTGACATTGACCTCAGATTTGTCTGTGCTCAGCGTCAGTAGTCCTGTTTGACCCAACATTGGTGGTCATAGGGCATTTCTCCGCAAAGACCTCTAGATGACCTTTGACTATATGGGTCACTCTGAAACCATGCAAACAAAGCAAACAAAAGTCAGGGACTGTCCTTCCCACTCATGCCACATGACCCGCAACATATTATGTCAAAGTTAATGAAAACATAGCAGGACAGACTCGGAGTATCTCATTTTTAGTAGTTCGATCTTTAAGGAAATAAGGGTGATGCAGTATCTTTGTTTTGAAATAATGTGTCCGAGGTCGGGAAAAAAAGGAAAAAATAAATAATGGACGAGGCGGAGCCAGTCCATTATTTATTTTTTCCGGCCGAGGATACTTATGAGCTCATAAATAATACTGCAAAACCCTTTATTTCTATTCTATTCCCGAAAACAGTGTTGATATAAATGAGAAAATTGCATTAGCGACCCATAGTGCAGAATAATGGGCAGTAAACTGACAATCAGAATGCAGCATTTCAATAATGGGGGGCAGCAGAGTAATAGAATTGTGATAGAGATCGACATTCTCAACCTGTCGTTCACTGAGTAGAGGAAAATTCGGCGGTTCTGATTCACGGCGATTTTGGGGAGGGGAATCTATATATCCATCTTCTGTGCATCCGGACCACATTTCATCTGTCGGGCGTGTCTTATTTGACACCCAAAGGGGGTTTTGCTAATCTGAAAATAATGATTTCTCATAAGGAAGCTTTCAGTGTGAAAGAAGGAAGAAATTCTGTGTATGAAACAAAAAATCAGGTAATGTATTGGTTTTACTTTGCGTCGTAATTGCATGCGTTTCTTCAGCATGATTTGGCACTAATCTTATATGGGCGACTAGTTTGTGTTAGGGGGTCGCTTCATACCCTGCCACTGGATACTGGCTGATCCGTCCGGTTCCTTCCTGCTGGATTCGGTTTCTTTTGATTCTAATACAATGAAAAACGGTTACGTGCTATCATTCGCCATTCAACCGCCGGTTGAGTTATAAAGCGCGCCTATATATTTCATTTAGGAAAGACAGTTTCCCTTTTATCTAGCTCCTGTCTCTAGACGCAACAATGTTTTAAATATGAAAAAATTACAAATGACAACACTGTGACTTATAGACGCACGCTACGCAATCTGAGCCAGCGAAAGTAGCTCTATTGTAGCTTAAATCGAGGCTGTGGAAATAAAGCTGCAAACCTACTAGATGAACAGCGGCGGCTATGAGCGTAGGTCCTCTGTCCATGGTCTTGGAAACATTATAGTGGCAGTTGGCGTATCGAGGAGCCGATTCCAGAGGGGGCCAAAATTCCCAAAGTCAATCCACCAGACCAGAGAAGGGCAAATTCCAAAAGTCATCCCAAACAGAGGGGGCAAATTCCAAGTGTCCCGCCTGAGGGGGGAAATTGATAAGTCGTCTCAGTTAATTAATCGACTGAATCGACGAAATGCGCGCGTTGTGCGCGAAAATTGCCAAAAAATTACACAGTAATGCGCCCCAAAATATGGTTGAAATTGGTCGAAACTCCAAGGAGAGGGGACGAAACCTACATATTTTGGTTCATATCGTCCTGATTTTTCGAGACAGAGGGGGCAACAACTTTCCTGTTCACTAATACATGTATTGATCGTTTTATGTATGTATTATTGTTATGTACGAGTCTGTACTTTATTACGTGAAAGGTTTATATTGAATTAAAATCCCAAAGTCTCCACAACCCTTGCTAGTCTAGTGGTTAAAGTGGTCTATCAGCTTTGCTTGTCGCTGGTCGAATCCCTTAACACTGCTCAATTTGAGAAATGAAGGACGCTATACATTAGTGTAATTTCACAAGTTAAACTACGCCAAAGAATATGCCACGGGACGGTCGCTACTGATATGTGATTAGTTGGGTTCTCTGGAGCAACTCATACATTGGAGAGCAGAATGATCTTTCTACGTGGTGAATTTATCTTCTATGAAGGTGAATGACAATACAGAGGAATTAGTCGATCGTGATGAAAGTTTTTTATTATTTTATTTTTAAAACTTAAATCTTTTATACAAAATGCGGGGTATAATAAAACGATCTAAGGACATGACTATTGTAGTACAATAACAAAATTAGTATTATTAGAAAAAAATACAAAAATTAAAAAACTGAATTAAAATTAAAATGAATTTTTCAACATGGATCCTGTAAAAGAAAGAAAAAAGTAATTGTGAAGGTGCTGATATGCTGATAGGTTATGGGAAGATGACAAAAGAAAATAATTTCTAAACTGTCTGACATTACTGAGCTAAGAAATATGAAGGACTGTCCTGTAAGAAAAATGTTCAATGACTTCTGAAATGAAGCCTTAATACTCACGTTCAATTATTGGAAAAAGAAAGCAAGTCTCATATCTAGGGGAAATGGACTACCAACCTAACGATCACCGCAAAAAAAGGGAGGTAGCGTTATTTGTCTGTTAGATCTAGGAGTAATTTCCCCTTAAAACAAGGCAGGGGTTCCGCTCCGTGATTTTGGAAAAGTTGCAACAATGGCATTTAGGGATTTCAGGAATATAAATGACACAAAAGGAATTGATTGTTTCATACAGTGAGGTGTTAATCCACTAGTACTTGTACGATGAGTATTCTTAACATTACTATAGAAAAAAAAGGTAGTAAGGCTTACGTGAGTGTCTGCCAGCATGCCTTTTAATGTTCGGCAAAATGCATTGCCAGGGGACGATGAAGAGGGAAGTGATGTCCTAGTAATAGACAATAAAAAGTATTTTTTCTCCTGCAAATTTTTTAACACAATTATAATCCTACAAATTAGTTGAGTAGGTGTTTATTCAGAAGTTATTGTTCTTTGTTAAGACACGCTAGTATGTTTTTTTTTGCGACGGGTAATTCACCGTCTTTGCCTCTTATCACGGTGTATTAAACACAAAAATCTTGTGTATCAACTTTATATTCAAACGCGTTTGGGGCATTATAATAGTTTATACAGGCATAAAATAATAAATATAAATGTGATTATACAAAATTGGATAAAAATCGACCCATTTCTATTGGTAAGCAGATAGTTACAAATCACAAGCAATCATTTCGAATTCATTTCGTATGCTTGCTAACAATAATCGGGAACACCATCACCCCATTGTAATAGTTGTCCTTACAAAAAATATCGGAGCTGTGCTAAAAGGTCTAAAACGCAAAACAAACGACCCATTTATATGTAATAAAACTTTGCCAAACGTTAAGGCAATACAGTGTGTTCAAACTTCGGTACAAAAGCTCAACAACCCTTCTCTCTGACCGATGACCATGGTCGACTATTACCAGGTGTATGATCAGATATTTGTTGTCTGTCCTTTCATGACAGAAACCTGCCCTTAAAAAAGGGCAGCTCGAAGAACACAGTATTGACATGGAGGGTGGGTGATGCCATATAAAGATGTGTGCTAGAGCCTAGTAAAGAAATGGTAGTCGTACTGAGAGAAAGACGACAGAGAATACAGTAGACATGGTGGAGGTAGGTAATATATAACACTGTTAGGCAATTTCCCGTAAATTAGAAAACAGATTTTCCGTAAAAAAACGGAAAAATTTTTAGAAAAACACTAAAAATAAAAAACAAAAAAACATAAAAATGTTAATTAAGGAAGAAAATATTTAAAAAAATTTTCCGGCAGCAAAATTTCCGACTTTTTTTTTGTTAAAAATACACATTTTTTCCATAATATGAGGACAAATATCTGTAAAAATACTCTCACAAGTTCGTTAATTTACAGACATTTGGACATTTACCTAAAAAGTTGGCGAAATTCTGATGCAGAAATTTCCGTAATTTACGGAAAATTTTCTAACAGGGTATTTAAAGGTCCATTCCCCGATCGCTAATAGCCGTCCCCAGGACCACAGGATTTTACCGGAAGTGTGTCAAAAGTGGATCAGAAGAAGATACTGTTTTTTCATTTACCCTGTGAAATCTTACGGCTAAATGTGTTTGTTTTTGGATGTATGAGCGAAAATATGCCCCATTTGGTCGACCAATATTAATTTTACAAAGTTAGTACTCTATTGGCTATGGGGTTTTGGGGTGAAGGTTCTCCTTTCAAGATGAAAACTTTCTATACTTAAATCGGGGCCATTCTCTTTAATGGTAGTTTGATCTAATTGGATAATTAATAAAACTGAGGCGGTTGATTAAGTTGACAATTTTCAGTTTCTGACCAGAAGAAAAGAGCTATGTAGAAAGCAAACCATTATTTGTGTTCTCAGCATTTTTTCCTAATAGCGTTTATAACCAAACAAGAATTACATTAAAATGAAACAAACCCCCTCCCCCCCCCCAATACCGAGACACCAAGTAAGCTTCAACAAAGAGGCAAACAATGAAAGACAAAGAACAGCAAGAACTCGGGCAAACACCAACATAACAACGGCCATCCAGGGAAATCCAAAGAACAAGAAGGAATACATTGCCCTTTCTTCCATCATCTTTTAATCGTATCACAAGGACTGATCTAGGCTTCCCATCTGTAACCAAAGAGGTTCTATCTAGATAGAGAGGCAAAACGTTACGTCTCTTTAGAAATCATCGTTCGCAAGTTTGCCGACACAAAGAAACATGAGAGTACCAACAATAGAAAGCAATGGCTGCCTCCGCTTCTTAAACATACTGCTGGGTGCCGCTTTGCTTACACTAATCGGTAGTGAAAAAATTGATGTTGTATGTGTTAGAGGTGGCCAGGTGTAATGTAATAATAGTGTACCTGGATCATTGTACTCAGATACTCACTCGCTTAGGTTCTTAGGCGCGCTTAGGTGCTTAGGCGCGCTTAGGTGCAAAGATGTATTCATTGAGATGGTTTATTTAAATCAAGACACTGACGTGTCATTTCATTCGTTGTGTGGCCATGGTAAGACAAATTTTAACCACCCTATAGCCCCCACATCTGCAACAACTGATATTTTAACGGATTGTTTGTATCGATTGGACATTATGTGTGTACACGCACCCAAACTAATAATTATTCCTGCAATTTCAAATGTGCGCCCAGCACGGACGACTGGTTTTGAATGGGCTTCACCCCTTGTGTCTGTTAGCCACATCAAACAGCTGAATGGCACTCCTTGCCAACCGTCCCGGTAGGTTCCACAGCTTATCCGCGCTTATCACCTGCAGAACCACTTCCCAACACATCAGAGAGTGAGAGTGGCCCATACGTGAAGTTGACAGCTTTCAAATTGCATCTGATTTTCCTTTAAAATCGCCCAAATTGATAGAGATAAAAGTTTTATGTGGCTAAGAAGCTCTTCTTGAACTATTCGAGTTGCTTTCACCTTTCAAAAATTAATGCTGAATGTTGCGATTTTTTTGGCACACTTGTATAACACTGCAAAAACAGTGTTTAGAACTGGTGCAATAGTGTGTAGAAAGTGTTAATTTCTAAGCACTGTTTTTGCGTGTTTTATGTAGTATAATTTTCCCATCTGTTTGTAAGTTCAATAGTTATGACTTTCAAGGGTCACAATGGGGGTATAACTTTCTTTATTCGTTTGTTTAAACATGGTGTCAAATTGTACATCTAATGTGCAGAGCCGTAAATAGTATACTGGTTGGACTATCTATGAGATTTTATGGCGACGTCACTAGTCATTTTTTTATATCACTAGCAATTCTTATGTTTAACTGTCAAAGCGAAGTATCTAATACAATTCTTATCAAGGGTGACCAAATAACCTTTAAAACCATTTGAACACGCGGATCATTCTAAATTGTTTACCCTAGGATGACTTTGAACTGTTATATGCCTATTGTAGCTAAC
>JAMKCH010042398.1:0-84967 GCA_023653785.1 Ophioderma brevispina | reverse complement strand
ATGCCCGAAATTAGAAAGATAAATGATCAAACACAAAGTTGTAAAAAATCTGTTCGCACATCATTTTATTTAATCATTCATTTATAATTAACCCTCTGTATTCTCAGTGGTTATCAAGTTCAGCTGGATTGTTGTAGGGGGGGGGGGGGGGGACATTTTTAATTAAAATGATTGAGTATTACGGTCAAGTACCAAAGGTGTTGTTCACATTATTAGTGACGTTTCACTAGCTGTGCTCAAGCAGCTTCATCGGATGGACAACCCAATCACTCATTCGCAGCTCCTCGTTATAGGTTACAGGAATGCCAATGAGGGGGGTGGATGGGATTAGTTGATCAAATATGGATGTAACTGTGAGGCCCTTGTCTTTGTTGAAGGGCTCTTTTCATCTCCTACGTATGCCAAACGGTTTTGTTAATGCCGTACAGAAGCCATGGTTTTAAAAACACATCGTTCACCACGCTCTGAAGTCCTTGGACATGAAGGTACTATTACTAGGCCCTTAGATTTCTCACATCCCTTTTAGCTTGGCGGATCGAAGCCTTGGTTCAGAGCCCTGTTTTGTTGTTATTATTATTATTATTTTTTTTTTTTTGCTGAAGAAGTCGCAGTATTTGACCCTAAACCCCGGAACTAAACCTAACAGCAATATTCAGTGATAATACCCCAGTCCATTTGGACCGCGAAGTATTTACGATCATAGCAGCGCCTTGGCGGGTCGCCGAAGGTGGTGCCGGGGGGTCTATCATGCGGAGTAGGACTTTGTGCCGTTCAAGGTGTTCAGTTAGTTCACAGAGGTAAAGATAACAATCTATCTCGAGGACAGCCAGCATATACATATCGTGGGGGGGAGTGGTGTTAGCTTGTGTTTTCTAGCCATTACGAGATGTTACAACCGATGGAGGTCAAGGGAATGTGCCATCCAAACTCGTTTCTGTAGCTGGTGCCATTGTAGATAAAAGTGTGCAACTACTCGAGAGGCTAAAATCCACTTAGCTCAATGATGTCATCGATGGAAAGTAAAGTTCTGTTCTTAAGATCGTGATCCTGTTCTTGTTTTTCACGAATGACCTGCAGAGTAAGTGTCTAACATGGGAAGTATTGATCAGCGAGCGATTTGGAGTTCAATAATAATGTTCATTTGTCAACACTGCGGAGGAAAAAGAATATAGGATGAGCCAGTGATTTAGCAAAATTGTAACCATTTAGAACCTGTGAAGTCCACGATCGGAAGCAAAACGGAGAATCATCTTAGTAATTTGGGATGTTTTCGCTTGTAGGATACAAACTTGAGATTTGGTAGTTCATATTAAGTTCATGCAAAGGATGAACTTAAAACAATCCAGAGAGAAGAGGCAATTATACATCATTGTGCGGACTGTCGTAAAGCTTACATTGTCGAAAACCGAACCGACCCTTTGGAGACGGGTAAATTCCAGGAACACGAAAAAGAAGTTCAAAAACTTTGAAACACCAGGGCATACCCCAGTCCACACGCAAAGCTTCTTTGACAGAGCAACATAATTAGCCCTCCAGATTAATGTACAGCAACTAATCACCGCATCAACTGGGATGAAGGTAAGCCAGAGATCGTACAACGGACAAGTGTCTAGACGGTTCAAAGAATCCATTTGGATAGTAGGAGAGGAAAAGCCCCAACACAAAGACGATGTATACAAGTTACATCACATGTTTTTCGTATAAATTCATCCTCTCCCGTACGCCCCTAATCGCACCCATGTAACCTCTAAAGGAACCGTGATGAGCGGATTGGTTTGCCAATCTGATGAAGTTTCTAGAGTAACATTGAAACGTCCACTAACACTGTGAGTACACCTTAACAATTTTTCTTTCGAGTTGACAGTGTGAATAAATCAATTATACCTCTGGATTCTGCAGTCACTGTAGTAGCCCAGAGTTCAAAATGTTTCAATTGTTTTTAAATTATACATTTTATCACCGTTTTCACAATCAGCGTGAACAATAAATTTAAATGATTCAACCGTGGTTTTTAAGATGCTTCCACATAACCTGCAGTCATTTGGGAAGCCATCACAAAACCGCTGACCTAAGACTAGGCTTGTTTGCACTCGCTTGGATGCTATTAATTTGGCAGCTATATCAAAACCTTGTCTTAAGTGTATCATTTCACAACATCTACCGCGGTTCAAAAAGGTTGTAAAATTGACTATTGAGCCCAATTGGGGCATCAGACCATACAGAGGAATTCTTTTGCACAAAATGTGTGTCTGTATCCTGAGTTTGCACAAAACTATTAATGCGAAGGCGCGAAAGCTAGTACGGTTTTTTTTAAGTTCCTGAGGATGCAGAACTTGAAGAACACACTTTGTCAATTAGTACAAGAGGAGAAGCTTCAATTATTCGGCTATTAGTCAGTTTGGGAAGTTCTTAGAATTCTTAATTGTAATCATAGTCAGGTTCTGTAATCAGCGTCGACATCCCCCAAAATTCTATCTTGTCACGAATTTTCTATATTTTTTATTTCCCATTGGAAAAGTTATAAACAGGATGAAACTATTCGAACCAATTTTTTTTTTTCTATTGTCATATTTCTTTGACAAACTGGGACATTGTCGTATTCGTTACCAGGATTCGTTATCATCTTTTTAGACGTCCCCTGGAGTTTTCTCTCTCCATTGTGATTGATCGATGCATTTCGTTGATATTATTAACAGTAAATCCACAATCCTGATACCATATTTTGACTTCATCATTGCTAAAATTGATAACACAATCACCGGTAATATGCTTTTAATAATAACAAGCATGGTATCCTTAGAGGCAAGGAGCTGTATGGCATGTTTAGAGTTCACCTATACGCTTCCTAATAGTTATATTAGGAAGACAGAAATATAGGTTATATAAAAATTTACTTGGGACAAATTTAAAACTGTGTCGAATTGAACATTACTCGGCAATTAGCTGTAAGTAGAAAAATGGGGATTTGACTGCTGAAATGATAAATAAGTAAATATCAATGGCACCCGGGAAGATATAAAATATTTATTGCATAGGATTTATTGGAGTATATGAGGTGTTGAATAATGCCTGACTCCGTAGCACGTTTTCTGTTTTAAATCCCTCGTGTCTTTGAGCGTACAGTTACCACTTTGGCATAAAATCATCCACAGTTCCGTTGAAGAGGTCGGTAGCTTTTAGAATTTCCATTTAATAACTAGATTTAAGAGATACATGTGAGTAAAAAAAAAACTGGATTGTCTCCCGTCCATTTTGAATTAATATATATCTAACACTATGTGGTACCTGCGGAAAGCTTATTTCAATTCTCTTTAATTTTTCTTGCTGCCAGAATCATTCCATCGTTAAGTATACCGAGCTACATCTTCGAATCAAGAATCTACAGTGAATCAGAGCCTGATTGTTCTTATGGACACTGAGTTCCTTCCTTCGCTGAACGCCGTTCCTTTCAATGTGAATCCTTGACGATCAAAAAGACCGACCACTTGATTCAACGACTGTAGCTCGGTCTATACCTAAACCGATGTGATTTATCGTTGCAGTAATTAAAGATAATAAACCCAGCTTTTAGATAGACCAATATGTTTAGATATATTGTTACTTAAAAATTCAAAATGGCGACACAATCAGGGAGGGTATTTTTTTTTGACTCACCCTGTAATATCAAACTGTACTTTCCCAAACACATGGGTTGGGTATTTTCTGTATTACTGCCACTCATTTTTGTTTCAAAGGCAATAGGGAGAGTCATAATACACTGTTATTATTAGCGTTTTGAGAATCCCCAACACATTTTTGTAGATAATTCACATAAACGAATAAATTCCGTCCTCCGCATGGCTGAGTGCTAACGCTGTCCTCAATTATTTATTCAGTCTGGTAACAGGCCACAACATTGCGCATGTAGCACAGATAGACAAATGGATGAGTTTGGTTTTATACATTGGTTGGGCTTTGCCTTCTGTGATACAAATTTCTTAAAGTGCAAAGCACGTCATAATAATTGTGATCGATGAACTTTTAAATTGTTCCGGGTTGAAGGTCTGTCATCTGGAATCTGGAGCTTCGGCGGCGGAGGCGATTGCGATCTGATTGGACTCTGTTTTCAATTTTCAAATGCTATCTTTTTTTTAATCAAAACCTATAACAATTAATGTAATGTAAGTAAAATGTGAGACGTTTTGAAAATTCATCCACAATCCAGATTCGATACAATAATCACAACTTTACCTTTGATACAACTCAATCTTAATTACTCCTGCTATATGTAGTAGTAGCGCATAATGTGGTAGGGGTTCCGATTTTTTCTTGCCTCTCAATTTGGAGTATTGAAATTTAAAACTACTGTAGTTTCTCCAGGTAGACAACGATATATACAATTTGGAGTATTGTTGATTAAATGCCACACATCTGTGATTTGCATCATACCAATACTTTTTTTCAATTCTCCTGTGTTTGAAAAATATGTGTAATTTTCAAGTTTGTTATTTTCAGTGAACTTTACTACAATTCCTCAATAAAAAAGTAAATAAAAGAACTAAATTACACGGAACTTCGTTGGCTGCTCTATTATAGTTTCAAAGCCATTCACTACTGACTTAAAACAACCGGTTAGGATGAGTTGATCTTGAAAGATAACATAAACACAGAATTTCATGTTAAGGTCTAAAAAACGGTTTTAAAAGTTACCACCTCCGAAAAAGATGAATTATTACCACATGTTTATGCAATTGCGATCATTTTGTTTTTCACTAAAGCTATAAAACAGCTATAAGTTAATACTGGTTTTTCTTCCCGTCTTTTTAGAATACGTTTTATCCTCCTGTTATTTTAAAGTGGCTGGAGGAGATTTTTTAGGCTACGAATTCTCATCTCTCAAATTTCCAACCTGATCGGTCATAGATAGACCCCTACCGGCTCGTTTTTGGAAGGTTTATTGGACACACAAGTACAAAAGAAAAACCGCAAACCTTGTTTTGAACTTGCCCTGCTATCGTATCGTCCCCCTATAGAAAACCATGCTTTGATTTTCCTGTCGTGGCACAGGCAGAAAATACTAATCATCATTTTATACATAAAGACAGTGTAATGCGGCTTATTCACACAGTGTGATCAAATACATTGATAACCATTCCAATTATGCAAGAACCCGGGTTCGAAAACATTGATGGCGTTTTTTTCTGGGAAATTGTTTTACTTGTCTCTTAAAGTTTTATGTTTCCTGCATCTTTGAATTGCATTGGTATCAAGTTGTATCATGATGAAGCACATAATATTTCGTGCTAAAATTGTATGAGCGAAGCAAGTCCCGAGCCACAGACAAATTACCGTAGAAAATCAACCACCATGATATTGCCAAAACAACAAACCGTGGTACCTCAGGCAAAAAACACTTTAAATTCATTCACCAACTAAGGTCAATTGCCGCGGATACTGAATAAGCTTGGTTTGAGTGCAATAACAGAAATCAATGTACGCACTGTTCATTTGAATGTAATTAAAGGCACGCCCGACGAGGGCGATTGCTATATTTGGATTGATTTTTGTAAAATTCCCAAACCATTTCCACTGACGAAAACAAACACCACCCATGGCATAACGACGTTGTTCCCAGGTAGACAGGATGGCTAGTTAATTATTTCTTTCCCTGGAGATGCAGCGCACACAACTTGAAAAAAAAACATGTTCGCTTGGCCTGATTCGAACCGGCAACCTCCTTATTTACTACACGCGCTTTGTTTTTTTAACTAACTTAGTTTCTCCAGGTAACAACTTCCGTTGCCTCCATGTAAAAAATAAATGCAAAATGCGTTGGAGTGCTGAGGAAATAGCTCCCGATTTCCTTCAATTTGTTCAATTGTTAGTAGAATGAAATGTTCCGTAACAAGGATTAAATTAGAATAATCAATCGAATACCTTCTATATTTCTTTATATATTTCAATATTTATTAGAATCCACAATGCAAATTAAGTATCACACATTAATTTTTAAAACTTAACTGATGTTGATATTAAAGTGTGCCCTATATTCCAGCTCACAGTTTTCTGGCAGGACATTCGTGAACTGATGGTATATGGTTTTGGCGTGGGAAACACGTATACCTTTTACAGTGTCCGGAAAGTATGAGTCGGATATAACTAAGATTGGGTTCAAGAATGGAATAGCTCAGACAACAGAATCATTGTGGAATAAATCGTCATATGAAACCCTAGGTATTCGTGATCGCTAATGTTGACTGTGCACCCCATTCCCAGGACATGGTACCTATGCAAGAAAAATGACTTAACAGTCTTCTTTGGTGCGCATTAATCGATAAAAATAGAAATTGCTTCTGAATAGGTAAAGATGTTTTCACTGGTGTTCTTCATAGGACCAGTTTCCTAAAATAACTTGAGAGCTAGTAGTGACGTTCATGAATAAATTATCATCGGCGAAGGCTAACTTGAGGTCCATTGATTTGAATGTTCTTTTTGTATGATCTCAACTTCCTCAAGGCATACGCTGGTAATATAATTGTATGTACCGGATGAAGTGATGCACTTCTCTTAATTATACCTCTGATGTTCTTGCTGCAAGAGCTTGTTGCGTGACAAAATCTCAAAGAGGAAACCTCTGCTACATGACATTAACAGCTGTATATGCATTGATAACTTACAATTTCACTGTTGAGGTATTGATATGTTATTTGGAGTTGCCCTTGATTCCTATTTTAGGAAAACTGAACGTAGCACTGATATTTAAACAAATAAGGCAGGATTCATTACTCCTATTACATGTTTTTGTATGGACTTCCTGATAAACCAGTAATTTTGAAGCCCTTTTAAAAGGGGTGTTTTGGAATTAATATATTTGTTTAAAACGGAGAAGATCAAATGTAATGCTTTCATCTTTCATTTCACACAGGCGGTAAGCATACAGTATTGTACATTGAAGCAACGTTAGTTGACATTGTATAAATACAATAGGGGGGGGGGGTTGAAATTCAATAAATGGTTAAAGCCATCCATAACCAATTTTGTGCTAGTATAAATATCCTAATTGATTTATGCTATTGCTATTTCTTATCAAGATGACATCAACAATCATTATATATGCTTGCCTCCTGGTTCAAAGATTTCAATATTCGTTCACTAAGTTATTGATAAATACAACTATAGAGTATGAAGAGAAACTGATATTTGAACACAACTAGCTTTTTTTTTTCCCCTTATGTTCATTAATAAATTATCATTCAATGAAGGTTACCGAGGGTAGATATACGAAATTTCTTTTAAATTATGTTTGGCTCTACTACCTCAAGGTATGCTTAATATTAATATGAAATGAAGTTGTTTCGCCGCACTAAAGGTACTTTATCCCTATCTTCTACCTGTGGTTGTGGAAAAGCACCACAGACAATGAACATCTCTTGGTCTGCTTACTGCTGGAGCAACACGTACAGACAATGGCACATTTCTTGTTCGCAAACACTGCTAGAGCAACAATGCACAGACGAGGATCTTGCGGAATTCAGTGAAGCAGCCAGTGTACCCATCTCTAGGCCGGGATCATATTTTCAGTTTTGTTTCTCTGTGCGTATGAAAGCAGAATTTCAATGTGTCCAATTTACAACTAGTCTCAAAAGTAAAGAATTTATGAAGTATATAATGCAATTACAAGTAAAATGGAACAATGCTATAAAATCGGGAATAGCGACCTAATAATTATTATAAACTCAACAACATAAAACATTTTATAAATATTTTGACATTAATGTTTTTAATGTTTAAAATCTGAAATGTGGCTCGTTTGGAAATTTTTTTTTTTTTTTGGAAAACACAATTCAAATAAAAACGTCTTTAAAACCCATTGTAGACTTTTTAGTTTATCGTTTAGGCGACGAAAATAAAAAAAACCTGTTTTACGGGACCGACCGACCCTGATTTTCAGTTTTGCAGAATTTTGTTTTTTTTTAGTTTTTCCAAAATTCATGTAAAAATCACTGTTTATTACCCAAATGTATCAATTTTGGCATTTTTTTTTAAAGAATTTGTTGTGTACAATTTTTCATTTTTTCTCTTGATTTTTCAGATTGGAGGCTATTTTAGGCCAATTTGAGCTCCCAGAAAAGAAAAAAAAAAGAAAAAATCGCCCGACCGACGGACTCTACCGAAACGGTCCGCTCGCCCGTAAAAACAGTTGTTTTTTATCTGTATGTTTTTTTTAATTAAAATGTTTTTATAATGCCTTTGAATGTTTTTTTTTTCACATTATAACTCAGATCTAACTGTTTATATCATATTTGAAAATCGCTATGAAGAGGTGTGTATGGCATTCTGTCAGATATTTCTAACATGTCTAAAATGTCGTTTAAAAATTGGTGTGCTTGCTGGGGAACATATTCATTATGCTTTCATGACAGAATCATCTGAACAGATGCAACTAGGTGAGACGTACTATCTGAATATCATAACTGTCATAATAAAACATTTTCTTCTGAAATACATAAATGAAATTTTATTGAAAGTCTTAACGGGGAATAGTTTTTAAAATAGCTCTAAATTTAAGTCAATGACGTTCATTCATTACTTACAATTCAGACAGGGAGGTTACTTAAGGTAGAAGTGCATTGGAATTTTCTTTTAAGATTATGTTCTAGGCTATACCTGCTCCATGCATGCTAAATCGTCGTACAATTTGGAAGATGTTTCAAAGAAGTTATAGGTGCCGTTTCGCCAATATAATAAGTTATATTCATCATCATGTTTTGTGAAGTTTTTATTTAAAGTGGAGGTAATTACCATTTGTAATAGTGCGTTGGGTTTTTTCAATTTGGTTTGAAAAATCCCTAGAATAAATTAAAGGCAAGCTATAGGTAGAATTTGTTTATAACCCATGCATGAACACGTCCCCTTCAGCAATGCAAATTTCTAGAGTATAGATACAATGTTCGTTACCATCCTGCAATAATTCCAAAATTATCAGCGACGTTCATTTACATTTATTCATACGAGAGGGTAAGCAATGCATTTGAATGTTCTTTCATTCACATCTTATTTCAGATGTAGTGAATAAAGGCTTGTTTATTTTTTAAGTTGTTCCAGCATTAAATTAAAGGTACGTTGTCCAATCAGACTACACTTAGTGTGCGTCGTTGTACTTCATTGGGTACCATTCTGATCTAAAAGATTCACTCCAATCTAATGTTAAAGACATTATTTTAGAGTAATCTCTGCAATAGTTAACTCTTCAAATGGGCCCCTTATGCTTCTATAACACGTTTACAAATGTGTTTCATTGACAGAAATGTAGGGATTATACTTAGGTGAGGCATCAAAAGAGTATGGGCATTAATTATTCACTGTGTTAAAAATGATAATAAAAAAACGTCGTCGTTTAACCTGCAGCTGGGACTCAGAACAGTATTAAAAAATTGTTTTCACGTTTGAGCAAGCTGCCAGTTAAACGATTTTACGGTCGTCTTTAACAGGGTTCTAGACATTCCGAGAAATAAAAATGAAGAACAGATTAATTAATATGAATAGTGGGGCTGTGTGTGAGTATTTTGCTTGAGTGATCAATCAGATAACTTTTATGATTCCAATGTATCATGTATCTGCGAATGCATTGTAAAACTGCGTTTTATGCCATTAACCATATGGACTCTACTATATTACAACTAAACTCTAACATTGAAAATTGAATATTATTTCATATGTATTTTTTATTTCATATGCTGTTATTATATGTATCTTGTTTCCATTTGAACTGAAAAAATAGATTCAGGCACAGCAATAATATCGATGTTGTAAGTTTGCTACCAGCACCGCAATCGCGTTAGGAGTAAGTAAGTGTAAATGATCCCCTATGTAGCAAGATTGAATCTTCCACTTCATAATGAGTGATGGACTAAGAAGATTTTCAATGGAAACTCAACACAGGTTTCCAATCGTCACTTTCGAAAATTGGATTTTTGCTCAAATATGATAAAGGACAAGCTGGATTGATGAACATTAAAAGGATTATCTAGCTAATTTGAAGGAGTCAAAGTTTGGAAAACAGGTGTGTTTTAATTGACTAATTGAAATGGTTGTTATTCAGTCATTGGAACAACAGAGAAACGTGATTCTCTTGATGAATTGTGATCCGAGCAAGAAACGCATGCCTCTTTTCCCAAGATGCGTAGGGAGTATGGGTATTTATGATTGTGGTAATGGCTGACAACAATATTAAGTGAGGACCTATGCTGGTTATATAGAAATTAACACAGAACATAGATTCACTTAGTCCTCTTGAATGTTCCCAAATTCAAATTTCAAGGGACGAACGAGGCCATAAATTATATTCAAGGCGTTAACAGTTCTTAGTTGTTTTATTGATACAACCTCGAGGTATGTTTAATTTATTTTAAGCAGATTTTACTATATTAAAGGTGCATTTTCAGATGCAGACGTCCTTTTCCCCCTAAATATTCGGCCAGTTTCTACCGGGAAAGTAAATTGGATTGTAGCGTTTATGGACACTCTAGCCCGATACCTAATTACGTGGCCCATAAGCCCACAACGTGATTTGGTTTAGTCGTCTTCTCAGACAGTTGAATAATATGTAATTTTTAGAGCTTGTGAGTTGCGAAAATGACCCATTTTATCATGACATTTCCACTTGAATGACTGATATTTTGTAACTCTTTCAAGGTGTGAATGCTTAAAGAGTTGAACATTATAATTTACGTGTTCAGGTCTTCGTTATCATGTAAATTATACTCTCTAAAAGGTATTTTGAGTAGTGAAATTTCACTCTAAAAAGAGCGTGAAAGTGAAATTTTCAACTTCGAGTGGAATATTGTTATCAGAAGGTCACTCTCACTCCTTTCAGAGGTGTTCCTCCATTAACAGGTGATGTCCTCAATTAACTCCTTCAACGAGTGGAATCACTCTTTTAAATTGAGAGAATCTACACTATACCACCGTTAAACCAGAAAAATTTAGGAGGTAAGCATATATAATGATTGTTGATGTCAGTGAACAAACGGGTAGGATAGGGTTGATTTGTTCGTATTTCCCCTAATTTACATGACGCACTAATTAGTATTTTGTTGGAATGAAGCCTCTTATTCATTGTTGGGTAAATGATAACAATATATTCACCAAACGTTATCAAGTAAGGAGTAGTATATTTTTATATGTCCAACCACCCAATTGACGATGATGATAAGAAACATTTCAAACCGCAGGAAAAGCCATTTGAAAAAAAATCACGGAGCGGAACCATTGCCTTGTTTTAGGGGAAAAGTGCCCCTGATTACAAGAAAAATAACGCTACCTCCCTTTTGCGGTCAGATTTTCCTCTAGAGCGACCGTTAGGGATATGCAACGCTACCTTAACATTTCACATCTTCCATTTCATAGGACTTTCACTTCGTTGATTCAATCCAAGAGTTTAGTTCCCTCAATAAAGTCAACAATTCTTTCAAACACATACTACACTGACAAGTGCAAACTATTATAATCCCGCAAATAATACAAGATGCTTCATTGCACAAATTACCACAGATCATTATGAAGATTGCTGAAGATGAAGAAAACAGTACTTGTTGCGTTAAATTGGATAATCTATATTCATTAGTTCCGTAATTGCAAAAACACAACCAAAGTCACGTGTATGACTTCAGCTAGTGCGATAAGGTTCTTCGCCCTGATTGCCCTTATCTTCTTATGATAAGAGGATGAACCATGCATACAAGCCTTATCTCCAGACATTTTTAACAGAAATTATATTTAGCATTATAATGCCAGAGCAAATAACACTTCTTAACAGCGCACCACAAGGCTAAATATACACTTATTTCTATCATCCTAAACAAATGAATATTTTATGCCTTATTGAAAAAGAAACTCGAAAGAAAAATATATGGAGGGGAGTAATATAAATGTGGAAATTCAATTGTCACATTTAAGATTAATGTTGTAACTGATTTTTGTACACCGAAAGGGAATACGGCAGTAGGATCAGACAGTCAAATAAGCAAGATTAACACGTTTTTCTGAAGAGATGTTACAATTTAACATCCTTTGGCTCCTATTTAAAATGGTTACACAATCACATGAGGACAAACACCAAAAGTATTATACTAATATTAAGCACGCTAATAAATTAAAGTAGGGAGTTCGCCGGATTTAATATGCAATTTAAGGCAGATTTTGCCGGATTTATGTGGGCTAAATTTAGGGAATGATGTTTTCTGAACTTCGTTGAATGTTTCGTGAAACAAGTTTGATGTAGATAGTATATTTGAAGAAATCTTTAACATAGACACACTCAATTATTTGCAAATACATTCTGATCAAATTGGCAATTATGTGAATACCGGTGCTGTAGGAATTATTTATTCAGTTTTAAACGAAAATGATTTACACACTGATTGAACATAATAGGAAGACAGAACAGATGTTTACCACCGACGTGGTTAAAAGTCAACTTTGCATACTTTAACAAAGTTCCGGTCTGCAGACCTCAACAGCAAGATTTGCAGGGTTGCGCGTATGGAAAGTGCACCCCTCATAATTTTCTCCACGATATCCCCCGTGCAGCTGCATCCAAAACGAAAGTTGTTTTTTTTTTCTTGCTTGGGATATGTAAGTGGTTCACTTTGCCTTTTGACCGTTCAGACTCATGCACTCCATTCATATGACAATGGTACTTTGCAGAAGTTGGGAACATTGATATCTTATTGATTTTATTAGTTAGAAATGCAGTGCACCCTGTCTCCCTTCACTTCAAAGGTTGTCACGAAGGTTGCAGTAATGCTTTTCAGGAATATGCGCTGGCTATTTGGAGGAATCTTCTTGTAGAATTTTGACATGGCATGTTGTAAATTTTAAAACATTCTCTCATTCACATAGTAAATATACATTTTAATGAATCACTCCATTAGACTATATGTCAAAACATTTTAAATTTCTTAAAATTTAAAATTTATTAAAATTACCTTATAATTTGAAAATGTTTTAAATTATCTTAAAATTTAAAATATAAAATTCCTATATTTAAAATGTTTAAATTCTCTTAAATGGAGTGGACAGCAACTAATATAATTTAAAATGTTTAGACATTTCTGAACATTACATGCGCTCGCGCCTCTCATCGCGTGCACCGCGTCGTTATGCAATTCGATGGTACGGGCTGTTTCGGACGTATAATGCTAAAAATTATGAATGGTCAAGCATTCCTAAAAGTTATATTCTACGCGTAACCTTGCACGTTTAAGATGCTATCTTACACGTCTTATAATATAACGAGACACTTTTAACTGGCGAATCATGGTATGATAAAGCTTGAAAAATCACATTCAGCCAATCATCTTACACGTGTAAGATGTGTCTTTAGTGATGGACGGTATACCAATTTGATCGCGGTATATGCGACGAGCTCCCGATTAATTAGCAGATTTGGCCAGTGCATTGCCAATATTATTATCTTTTAGCTAAAAATTATTTTTAACATGGTGAAAATTTATTTAGAAAAGGCATCAACATTTAGGATTGGAATCTATTTTTTCCGTTGTATTACCAATTATACCGAAAAACCATAGACTATGCCTGTTCACACTCCTTTAAGGTGGTATTGGGGTTGTCACTTTTCAACCGCGGGCGAAGGAAACTTTTTAGCTTTGTTTTCAAGACCAAACTATATTTAGATTGCTGTTTATGATTCGTTTCAAATGTTTTACTTCATCTGTGATCAATGTGTTAGTCACTGATATGGATAATTTTATTCACTTTCAAGAAAATATGCAATTTTTATTGCGTGGAACGGACAGTGTATAGGATTTTAATAATTTATATGAATTTACGCTGGTTTCCCCTATACCCCCCCCCCCCCTTAGGGCACTACGAAAATTGTTTCTTACAGTTGGTTATTTAGTCAAGTCTAATAGTCTATTGTTATGAAAGTCATTCAATCAGGACTGAATATGAAAACTTTATATAATACAAATCGGGACATGCCCTTAAGGCCGACTTGGAGATTCCTGAGGAGGGCGCCTAAATTCAAAAAAACTCGTGTTTTGTGCATTGTACATAATGCTTGTCCATATACTATCACTGTGTGAAATGATTAAGCTTAAATCGAAATTCCTCATATAGAAAATCACAGGATTGTTTCAAATTCCGGATTCGGAATTTTTGTTATACACGATAGCCTATGGGACGTAATACACATACATGTTTACCTGAATCAAAATGAGAAATCCGATTCATCTCAAAAATCGGGGAATTGTGCATTTTAGGTTGCTATCTTGATTGGTGCTATTGTTCATTATACAAAAAAAATCATAGTTCGAAATCTCTGAGTCCGACTTTAAGTAATATATAACCACAGCTTGTGTGTTAAAACCTGAACACTACGGCCTTTCTTGACGTCTATTGGACTAATACATGATACACATGATTTACCCCTTGAGTAACCAATCAAAATGACCTCTTATATCTGTATACACAGTAAGGTTTTTCTTAACAGGGCTTTATTGGCCTAAATAAATCTAGATCCCAGTATCTTTGATAAACCAATCAATCGGCTGATAGAGCTCATGAACAACCTTCATTGATTAAAGAGGATTGGCGAATAGAAACAAAATATTCAAACATAAATCAATGAACCCGGTGGCTATCATTATTTTTAGTTATTTGAAAATAATATTGAATGGTTTAGATCTGCAGAGGGCACGTATTCATACGGTGGATATGATGCGGGAACAAACAAAACGCGTAAAATTGGGCGTTTTTCCAACCGGACGTACATTGAACAACATGATTTACAGGCAAAATATGGAAAGACGTATGTTTTTTTCTTAAACCTGGAAATGAAATTGTGATGTAGGGGGTTTAGGGTATGTACTCACACATTAACCAGAGATCAAAATCATCAAAAATACTGTAAAGCGGACGTAAAGCCAAAGCAAGCGCGACACCAATGCTTGTTACGTTTTGGGTAGTAAAACAGACGTTGGTTTTAGGTTAGATTTGTAGTTAGTGGAAAATACTTGTTTAGAGCACAATTTTGTAAGTCTATGTCACGCATCAGATCCACCTTTCAAAAGCACACGGTCATTAAGGAACGGCTTCAAAAATCAACCGCCTGTTGACTGCCGGTTCATGGGCTATACTGTGTTTCATTGTCTAGAACGGTAGAACGGTTTCAACCGAAAAAAAAACAGACGGAACAGCAAAAACAAACCGGTGCTTGAGATCTGAAGCCAATGTTCAATAACAGATTTACATTTTCATGCGTACAATGACTAATGTGCATGAGCTTATTCCGTAAGAGTACCTGAAGCGGTAATCACAGCAGTAAATCGGATATAGAAACACCGCCCCTAACTTGCTTTTAGTTTTCTGGAGACCTGAATTAAAAAATATTGATCTGACAGGGGGCAGGTAGCGGTCATGGGGGAAAATATGCTGAAATAAAGTTATAATTATTAACATTTTTTTAATATGTACATTTTAGGATCCAAGTAGTGGAACCAAGTGGAAGTGATTGTTGCAGGTGGGTGACCCCCGATATCGACAACCTCGTCCCCCCACTTTCCTTCATCAAAAATGAGCTTTTGGTATCAGAAGAAAGTTCATCGTTTGTCATACCCCAGTTGAAATTTTAGGCCCAGGAAAAGTTCCTTTTGGATGTTATGACAAAACGTCTCCAATGTGGTCGTCGAACACGTTAATTAACACCATACTTTCCTATGGACCAATGTAGAGCACATTTTTCTTAGACTCTCCAAACGGCCTCCTGGATTCGATTTAACTCAAAATTTGTTATAAGAGTCTTGGGATATGACTTTCCAGGTTAGGGAGAAAACAACATCAGACCATACGGGTCACCCACCTTTAACTTAACAGTTTGAATATGTTACTTAGTCTCTATTTAACGCCATCCTGACAAATATGGCGCATGCCGTGCAAATAAAGTGTCACAGTATTTGAAGGCGTGTTTTGGAGTAAATCTAACGAAAGATTGCAAATAGACACGTAAAGTAGCTGAGGAAAATAGGAACCATTGCTATATACCTCTCTAGCAAAATAAAACAGAAGAAGTAGGTCCCAAAACTGACATTTAAAGTTGTTTTCAAATGCTAGTTGCTAAAATCAAAACATTTTGCTTTTATAACCGCGCAAGCTTTATGTGCCATACAAGTCTACGCCCTAATTTTTCTCCGATACATTCAATATACGCCAGATTCTTGTAAATGGAGGCAGATTTAATTACACAACGGTCTCAGCAGTACATGGCAATCGAGACTTCTACTGTACAAAATGTAGACTGCACGTTCTATAAAAATACTTGAGAAATCAATATTACATTAGTTCTTATATTGAACCATACTTAATGTGAAGGTCGGGTAAAACTTAAAAGGCAATCAATGTTATTAAATCATGCTCCATCTTTGTGACGTTCAAGAACTTCTAGCGCTAGTGCAGCACTATTATTCATTCCCCTTTCCCTCCGCCAGTTTACCTGTGTCACCGTTTGATAACAAATTATTCCTCATCGTATGTAGAATTGACGTTAGGCACCCTCGAGCCCTTCCATTGAATAAACCTTTATACCCGCCTTTATACCTTGAGACCGTACGGCTAAGAATCATCTCGCCCGATTGTCCTTTTATTTTTTATTTCTTTTTTGTTAAATTTCATCGCTAACGTTTACGATGATTGTTAAACGATATTTTGATTTATTTCAAGTCGAGATGCAATATCTAGTCCTAAAATTGCTTGCTTAGTTCGGAAAGCCAATGAACTGTTTGCGGGATCTTCACGACGACTTTCTTTGAAATAATTTTACTGAGAAATTCCCACGAAGGACTTACTATGATTTTAAAACTAATATTGCCATCAGCAGTATCATACAACTTATCTTAAATATATCCGGCAATCAGACCGTATTCAAGAAACGCAATTGCTTTGTAAGAATAAACTACAGCAGCCTTCTGGGATGAAGTGCCATGATTTGTTCAGTTCAGATTTATCAATGCTTGAAGCTCGTAACCGCGTCAACTCGTCTTGAGTTTTTAGCTGCATTTCTAGCTGTCAAATTGCATCCTGATTATCCATATGTATCAGGCAAGTACGGGAATGGTAATGAACTCTGGCCGCATCAATACTCCTTTTCACAATGGCCCAGCATGCAAGCACTACTCCGATTATTCCACGTGATATCACAAATGCTCTTCATTCCGGATATTTGCAAGAATGTACTCACGTGATACATCTTAAGGTAGTGCATGACGGGACAATTAGGGGATGAAAAACATCATGCGCCAAACGCTTAATAGTTCGCGCATAAAATATAGGATATTCTTTGATAGAGAAGAAAGCCATCTTGAAATCGTTACAGTGTGTAACCGCCTCGCAGTGAATATTTTGTGATGTAAAATGGTGTTAACTTGTGAAATGATCAATTTTATTTTATAATGCAAAATCGATGTGGATTCTTCGGGAAATAAAAATCTCGTCTTCTTTTGCTCTTTTGATTTGAAACGAGGATAGATTTGATCGTATGTGGTCGAGCAGTCATCAGCCGACCTGTCGCCACCATCTGAGATATCTCTGACACATTGTTTATGAGTAATTTTCTCTCCATTAAAGGGACCCCTATAACGAAAAAACTAGCTATGTGGAAACTTACTTTCAAGGGTACTTTAAAAATAAGGGCCTCTACTAAAGTGCATCAATTACGGGCTTGGGGAGTGCGACAATAATATTTGTCATCCTTTATTTTTGCGATTCTAGCAGCCACAATCACACCCAATTTTACAATTTTCTTTGATATTTCTGTCTCAGTTAAGGCATAGTCAGACCAGGCGGTGCGGCCAGGGAATTCCTACATTTTGACGTCTCCGTTGGTTTTACACGGAATAACGAAACCTCGACTGAAAATTCGGTAAATGTAAATGTTTGGAAGGCAATATTTTCTCATTCCAAACTGGTTGAGTTGAGAATGAAGTCACTGGGTTATTTATCTGTTTAATTTTTTTTTAAATAATTTTCGGTAAATCAGGTGAATAACGAGGTCGTATATGCAGACATTGGGCCCACCCATGGCCGACCCACATAATCAGTTTGTGGTTCATTCGTGAAATTGCTGTAGCTAATTTTGATTCTTTAACTGTTTTACCTGATTGACCGCCATCGTCTGGGCACGAGTTCTTGTGATGAAGCGCTCGCATTTTTTCTCTAACTTGAGACTTTGACATGTTGGTGTTGCTCTCATATGTCCCAATCTACCACGTGAATGGATACGATGTAAACGGTTCAATTGTCACATAATGGGTGTGATTTTGAAGGAAATTCGTGCTCCCGACCTACAACAGTGGTCTATGGAGCTATTTAATAATTATGAATGTTTGTTTGGTCACCATAAAAGATCATTCTCGTGCGCGAAGGTGTGCATGTGTACTTGTTCCGTGAAATGAGCAATTCTTTTGTTCAAAGATCGATCGACAAAAGAATCCCACGCCTAGCGTACACGTAACACGCATCGATTATGACAGCTTAACCTCTATAATGTTTGGGGTATGCCACACAAAATGGCAGCATTGGAAACAGTGGCGTAACCAACCTTTGCAAGGGGGGGGGGGGGGGCTGAAGGGGTGCCGAGGCTTTTTTGGGGTGAAAATTTGGGTCCTTCTCCATAGACACTGTACAAAAAGTCAGTCATTTGGGGGGCTGGAGGGGGGGGGGGAAAGGTTCGTTTGGGGGCTTGCCCTTTAAACAGTTACCCGTAGCGTCAAAAGTAATTAGCATTCGCAATTTTAATATACATTTTTATGTTTGTGTTTCCTTGAGAATTGTGGCTTTACCAATGGAAGTAGAAGAATTTAATTATCTACCTGTCTAATTGAACATATAATACCATGGTGCGTCCCCTGAGAAATCATCGGAATACGACAACGTGTTCAACTCAGCCAGAATTAGTCAATTAATTGATATGGTAGTATGCAGTCTTTTTCCTGTGTTCATTCAAGATGGCTACCGTTCCGTGGTGGCAAAATTATGCAATTTACAATTGAGGATTTGGTTTCCACGATAAATGGTGAAAATGCAATTCAATATCAGTGTTAAAGTATTCACCAGTAAAAGGTGGTAATCCTAATGATGGATCCCCCTTATAACTATCATATTCTGCTTTAAAACCTCACAGTAGAGGAGGGCCGGTTTAAATAGTCAAAGTAGCAATAAAATACGCAGTAGCAAAATGTGTGAGGTGTATAAGTTGGGTTGTCATTTCGGGATAAATTGAAGAGGTATGCAGGGGAGCCTGGGAAAAAACAACTTCAATTGGCATTATTCTGTTCAGAAATATGTAAGTAAAAAAGTTGAATGTTTAAAAAACATGTCTGATTTTAGCAATCTTTATGGGGAAATGAATGTAAATTTACCATAAATCAACCCAAATGCATTAGAATTTTTCAGCCGTTAGTTGAGTGTGGTAAAGACAACCAAATTCAGGCTTTATCAGACATATAGAGGGTTTGACATCAGAATGACGTGGCTCAGCACTGAAAGAAATATAAAGGCTTTCTTTAATTTCTGGCTGTCAACTGCTTTTTGAGAAATGGTGATGTTTATTTTCTACCTAAGCAAATCTATTCATTACTCAAAATGTAAACATCTCATAAAGCTGTAAGCAACGTATATAAACAAACAACAATTTTTAATTAGGAAACAGTAGAATTAATTTAAGCAAATTCTTTATATTCTTTCCAGTGCTGAGTACGTCCTTCTGTTTGTCAACCCTCGATCTGACCCATCTAACACACATTTCTGGAATGATTTTTCAGATATACCATACCCTACAACTAAATCAAGAATTACAGAAAGAATTTGTAATTCTGCCAACACCCACGAATTCGACAACGCTAACGGAATAAACCGCACGTTAAGGGTGCCGAATTTAAGTGTGACAGAATACCAAATTCATCCAGAATTGCCTGCTATATTTTGGATCCACATAATTATGTTGTGTTTTTATTAAAGACACGACATAGCTGTCACCCTTCATCACCCACAAGAATGGAGGGTAATCTACATTACCCCTCTGTGAATGCATCATGAAATAAGTGCAGCTTTGATTCAAGGATTGAACTTGTGGTAGATTATCTATTCAAAATGCAATAAGATCAATATAATATCAAATGTGGCTAATCTGCAGTTCATAATGGAAATCTATAGTAGCTTACATGGGTTTAAATCTGACTTTGAATGTAATTTGTAGGATTTTTACTTTTCATCATTATAATTTTAGGACGTGATCGATCAGGTTAAGTATTCCCTATAGCATGGACATTGATTCATGCCATACCATACCTACGTTTTAATAGAAGCTTTGGATGGAAAGTGCTTAATCAATTTCATATATGAAATGGCTTGTAACCTTGCAGGCGTTTAAAAATTCATGAAGGAGATACATTACAAGCATAATCCCTTGAAAAAATGTTTCATGGTTATTTTATTATATCTTGATTGGTACTCTTTATTGATGGCTTATACACTTAATTCAAAATATTTGCCATGGTTGTATAGCTATATCATTAATTGTATTTTTTTTTTCAGTACTTTCTGAATACCAAATAGCCTGTATTGAATTCCGGTTTCATTTTTGTACGCCCCTGTAGCTAAATTTCTTGCAATGCAATTTTACACACCTTCATTTCCCAACAATACTTCAAAATGACTCCTGATCATTCAAATCTTGTCACATCTAAATTATTATAATCATATCAACTTGTATATCATCCAGTCTTAAATCAACCAAGCATGAATTAGAGGATTTATTTCTGCCTTCCCCATTTCGATGTATGGAATTTCATCTTATATGCCTCCCCTGAGAGAAATATCAGAACACATAATTTATGACTTCGCCCGGACGTGTGAACTCTACTTATGAATTCATTTTCGGTGGGTCATTTTTTTTTTAATTTATAGCTATCACCATAATACCATCCTTTGAGCTGCTTCACTCTTGATTGAAGCTGTATGGATAATGATAAAATCCGCCTAAATTGTGCCAACACGGATTTTGAAAAAAAAAAGAATAGGGAGATAACAGAACATAGTCTTGCTGTAGTTTCTCATCTCTGATTGCTATAAATAAAAGTATAGGTTTAATTGAGAGTGATTTGAACAAGAACTGATATTTCTATATTTTATAAATAAGGCCAAAAAGATTTTATTTTTTTATTAACGTTAAATAATTATCACAATTTTTTCTTTTTAAAATTTTTATTGAATGTTAGTTCATTTTTTTTACTTCTTACATGAGTGTGGTAAAGAACAACACAAATTCAGGCTTTATTAGAACATACCTGACGGTGGGCCATCTAATAAACTCACATGTCTAGAAATGAATTTCAGATTTACCATAACCTACTTATGAATTCATTTTCGGTGGGTCAATTTTTATTAATTTATAGCTATCACCATAAAATCATCCTTTGAACTGCTTCACTCTTGATTGAAGCTGTATGGATAATGATAAAATCCGCCTAAATTGTGTCAACCCAAATTTTGGAAAAAAAGAATGAACAGAACATTATTCTTGCTCTAGTTTCTCATCTCTGATTGCTATAAATAAAAGTAAAGGTTCAATTGAGAATGATTTTAACCAGAAACTGATATTTCTATGTTTTATCAATAAGGTTTGTTTGTTTTTTTATCAACGCAGGGCAATCAACATCCACATTGTCTCCCGGTTGGCAAAATTTTCTCAACCGTTTCCGAGATTTAGCTTCTGGCTCACGTAAAAATCCGGATCAAAGAAAAGTTTGAATGTTTTATTTTTGTCGCTGTGGTCCGCGGCGAGGTCGTATTCAGTATCACGTATTTATCGGCTGAACATTTGATTTGACGTCATAAACTAACCGTGTTGCTAATGCGAAATTCTCACGGGTTAATGTGCGCTACCTAAAATAGAATCCGCTCGCTCATTGTTGCTAAAGTAGGACGAGTGTGCGACTAACGAGGATAATGATGAATGAGAATTACTTAATATTTCTTTCTTCATTTCGTTTTATATTTTTAGGACGAAGTTAATCAAATTATGACAACTAGTGTAGTACTTAAAGAGGTAAGTGGAAAATAGAAATCTGTGAATCAAATTGTCTATTCGCATTTTGTAAAGAAATAAACTTCGGTAGTCATGATCAGGGTTACGAAGTAGAAAGCAAAAAATAGTAAAAGTTGAACACGACTTTAAAAGACCCATTACTGGGTAGAACGATATTGATGCTTACCACGTTCTAACGCTAAATAGGCACGGGCACAGGCATAATTATTCATATTCCTGATCTATCTTATTTGATTCCTCCACGAGCCAGATAGGGTCAGTCAGGTCGAGCTGTACAATATGCCCTCAAAGACTCCTGTTTGGTAGGCATTTTCCCTGTTTAGCAAACCCTTTGAGCCTCAATCCATTTTATTTGCTTTTTAGCTTTTCTGTAGTCCAACATTTTCTCACGTTTTTTACTCTTACATAAAACAGATATTCTTGCACATGGGACACTTAAGTAGTCCCCTAAATGGAGTTCATCATTTCAGTTTCGTTTTAACTGGTCCTAAAAGGGCCAGGCAGGTACCGTATTTGACCCTTGACCCCCTTTTTTTCAAATTCCCAAATGGGCAAATTGAAACATGATACGCTTCCATACGAAACTAGAGGTTTGCAACAATGAGCTCAATTGGGTATAAATATGGACAGCACTACTAACAACAATCATGTTTTAAAGTCAAAAGCGTATCGGAATATGCAGGCGATTTAAGTTGAATTGAGTATTTTGTTTCCTTATTTTTGAAAAGGTAAGCTTCATTATTATAGGGTTATCTGCAATTAATCACAGTCGATCAAATTAATAGATTGACTCTTGTGATAAAAGAAAGAGAAAATCAGCACTCTCTCATAAATTTGGCAGCCTTGTTACCAGTTAAGACAGTCACTTCAGCAAACTTCAAGAAAGGTTACGACTAATTAATCAAAGTTAAATGAATCATTTACCTTGGTCTGAATCAACGATTCATTCCATAAGACGTCTAAGAAAATGTTATGTTACACCACTTTAAAAATTAGAGATGTTGCTGCATATTACAAAACAAAAAAATCAAGTGCGCCCTAAAACCTGGCACAGGTCCTACTAGTATACTTAGTCTTAATTTGTTATGCAGCTAATGATTGATATTTGCATGTCAATGTAATCTGATAAATGCAATTAGATGGCTATTTGCTGCCCTAACCCCATTTTGAGGAAATAGTACGTTTTGGTATTGAGACTGCTCCAAAAGTCAAGCAATTGTTTATCAAAAAGTGATTTTACCCAACTTCAATGAAATTTTGTGTAAACTGTGATCTACTTTAAAGCTATTGTTAGATAGTGTTGTACAGTAAAATATCGCAAGTGTGTCTTTTGGATAAAAATAGAGCTATAGCGACCAGGAGATCGTTCTTCTGGTTACGTACTTTCAGTCTTCATAAGTCGCCAGCGGCGTGGTTTATTTTTACACCGACTTGGAGTCATATGAATTGATAAAACGATGATTCCGTCCTATAGTAAGCTCATGTACATTACTCATTCGTTACCTAAAAGAGATATGTAAGTGTCCCGAAAAAAAGTGTCAATCCTAAACGCTATATACTGTAGATAGTTTCTAATCAAGGAACATTTTAATAGTCTACGTCGCCGGTAAGGCTTAATTTCATTAAAAATCATTAGCAGTGTGTACTCCATAACAAACATAACCAGACCATCAAAACGCGCGACCAGTTGTAAAATTTAGCAGACCTTTGCGATCATTGGACCGTGTTTATTCGAAATATGGCAACATTTGAAAGGAAAATCAACTTTTGAGTGAGCGCTTAAAAAACATCTCGTTTGCAATCCTTGTAAAATGTAGATCATTTGTTTTATTTTCATATGGAGTACAATTGAGTAGGACATAGGTTTGGCTTCTTTATTCAATATTATATTAACAAATTCATTAAATGTTCAAGCATATTTTAACAGACAATAAAGACCCAGGCATAATCTTCGTGAAATCTTACTTTGACTATAGTACCATTTAGTCAGACATTTCTAACTTAATTGTCCTAGGCGTGAAAACTAAATCTGGAAGTCTTCTGGGACATATATGCCGTAGGTAGGTTTTTCGATGCAGTCATGCTATAAAAACGCCACTAGGTAAAAACCTACCTAATAGGTAAAGTAGTAGTTCTTTTAGGACTTTTACAGCACTAGTACATTGCAATAGTTACGATATTTTATAACAAAATTGCTTTTGTAGGTTGCCTAATATTTCCTGGACTACCACTTAGTTCCTGAATATATTAGAAAAATTCGGTGTCAACATTTACAGTTCCATTCGAGCAGCAGCTGTTAAGCCCATGTTACTTCCGTCGCAGCGAGCGATTTCAGCGCGTGAGCATGCGTAAAACTTGATCTTGGGTCAAAAATACGATGTGCGCACTCCTACGCCGCGGCGACTGGAAGTACATGGGCTTAGAGTGCTTCAAAGTCAACCGTCGGTTTGGCCGGGGTTGATGGTTGTTTTGATCCGTTTCACTGTTTGGAACAATAGAAACTAGTTGTGACCGGACGGAACTGAAGTCACCCTGTGGTAGAATTTTGAAGTAGTCCCTTACACCTGTCAATGTAAGAAATAAATTCAAGGCAACGATTTATATAATGCTTCGCTTTGTCTAGTTGCAGATCAGGTATATAGGGCCCGGCACACAGAGCTACATTATGTTGAATGGACTTTGGTTGCCCTCCTCCAGATCAACCAAGTATGTGAAGAATACAATACTGCACTGGCACCTGAACAGCAGTATTTTTGCAAGTGATTCCTTTGTATTCTCTGCATGCTTGGGTTGGTCTGGCGGCAAGATTGGCCAAGATAACTATTGACCTGCCATGCAAGCGTTCTAGAGACCATTTAGTGACTTTGACGAAGCTTGGCAGGCATGAGTGACAGGCATTTTTGCTTCTCTGCTTCACTTTCTATGACACTTCCACATTTGCCACAAGAAAAATTCAGCACATTATGGTAAATGTTCCAGAATGGCTACGAAGTTACATTGCATTATTCCGTGAATAGCCACAATGTTTTCTTATTTTGCGGAAGAAAAATTTTCCATCAAAAGTCTCAAACTTCATGAATACGAATATCTCTTATGAGAAATTTAGTACCTGCAAATTGATCCAAAAGGTCAATGGAAGACACAGTTGCATCGTTATGGAACATAGGAAATTGATGCACAATGTTACGAATATTCATAATCGTTTAATTGGCAGTATTATACCTAAAAGACATCATGGTTCCTAAGAGTATGGCGGTTTCAACCACTTGGACATGACGATGATAGAATAGTTTTCAACTATTATAGTTTTGAACACCTCTTATATATCAGTTTGACATTTAAATTGACATATAAATGAAATAATCCGCAGTGTCGATTTACGTCAACAACGCACCAACTTCTTTCCCCGACATACATTACAATAAACTCGGATTATGACTTTAAACATTAGGTCGTAAAGCGCGCCATTCTGTGACCTTATTCACATTTTTTTTCTTGAGGCGGACCACGTTTTTCACTGCGCTTAACAATAGAAGAATCGTATTTACTTGAGGTGGGAAGTCCCTTGTTCTGTTTTAAAAATCGATGCAAAGGGCAGATTGCTAAAATTGAAAATTATCACACCATCCCCCATGATGCGTAAGCACATTGAGAGTGCATTCGTCTCATTGACGAGCGCGATTCGACCTGAACATTGTTAAGAAGGAAAGGTTGAAATGTGAAAAGAACATTACAATTTGCAGCTCACGTTGAAGAAGTCGACGAAATGAAGGCATCTTAAGGATCGGGACGGGGGACTTGGCCACAGACAACGCCTAATCATATCGCCTCCACTAACTTCCTTTTGTGTAGTTTGTTTAGATGACGGCAGGATATTTTATGGACCATATCGCTGCTGAATTACATGAAGCTGATGAGCTCGTAGATAATTAGAGGGATAATACACGGAATGATAACAACATAACACATAAATAATTATATTACTATAGGATAAAGAATAATCGTTATTTAACATGAACAGATGACCAATATTTAGAAGGGGAGATGGCCTTTAAAAATGGTTAGACGTTTCATATAGAAGTCCCACTGATTCAAATGAGGTATTGGCATTATTTCCGTCAAGCTCTACTAGACTGCACAGCCAATCATAAGCGGCATGGACGGAAGCAATTGTAATCCTCATTTGCATCCATGGGAATGCTATATGAACCGTCTACCCTTAAAAATAATCTAAAAACACGTAATAATTGGACACAGAAATAAACCTCGTGACAGCCTGTCACCATAAGTAACATAACGGAATAAGCATAATATTGGAACTTTTTTCGTCATGTGTAAGCTCTGCCACTAATGTACTAGAAAGATTTAGTTTGACATAATAAGCAATAAAGGCGGAAGTCGCTTTTTTGAGAAAAAAATCCGAACTAAGCGAAAAGTATCATAGCACGAGGTCCTTCTGATACAATTTAAAAACCAAGTAATAATTCACGTCCTTATCAAGTCTATGCTTTAAGAATTCCACGAATTTTCAAAAGAAATAAATAATAACCGGGTATTGTCTGCAAAAAAAAAAAACAACTTTATGACTTTGCGGTCATATCATGGTCAGCGAAAATGGCTGCACCTTTAGCTAACTCAATAAAAGCCTCTTAGTATTTCGTTTTGATTGCTAAAACTTCTCAAAAAATCAAAACGGATGATAAAGACGAGTCATATTAAGGCTGTTTAAAGTTAATTAAATTTAAAAGAGTATACAGGATGATAATAGATTTGTGTATTGATGAAGAGCAAAGAGTAAAATTCATATCGGAAAGCAGACACAAATGCAAGAGCCAAAAGTGATCGAAGTCACTTGGAAGTATGCGTGTTGCCTTCATTTGATGGTCATTTATAAGTTCTTGCCACTAAATAAATAGAAACAAAGTACGACTTTTAACGAAGTACACACAGAGGTCCCCTGAGGTGACAATTTTGCTGTCTTGCCAAGCAAGGAAATGTCATAGATTTAACCATGATTTCATGTTTATAAAATCAGGCATGCACGCTTTCGAACATTCAACAAATATAATGTTACTGTATGGAAATATATGGTTAAATTGAATTAACACAAAATATGGTAAAGGCGAATGATAATAAAGAGTGATCCGACAAAACAACAGTCCCACTTTTCATAATGACATAATCATATACATGTCTTTGTAATAAATTTGTTGTTTGAACATATTAAAGTAGCCTAAGGATTGTAGTTTAGAAAAAGTCACCTTTGTATTCTTAGGAAAGAAGGAAAATAACTGCACTACTATTTTTTTAACCACTAACCAATAAACCGATTTCTTGGCGTGTAAATGTTGCTTACAAAATTAGTACCCATGCATGTCATTCGGTTACAGGTCATTGTGTTTCACTGATTAAAGCGAGGTAATAGACTTTATTTCGATGGACACAATATCTTGAAACAGAATAGCTTGGCATGTGAACAGTATGCATATTCAAATTCACGTTTTCTCTCTTCCTTTTCAGACTTGGAATGACGACTTTTTAGTATGGGAGCCGTCAGACTGGTTCGGGATAGAATTTCTTACGTTACCTATCACCGATATATGGAAGCCTGATATCGTATTATATAACAAGTAGGTATAGCATCAACCAGTGGGCTCTATTCATATGTGTTACTTTTTCACCCGAATCGTATTTCACATAAATCTTGGATTCCAGCGAATGCGAGGTATAATTTCCCTTCTCGTCACCTTTTCCTCCTTCTTCTTCCCTGCTTTTTCTTCTTCCCTGCTTTTTCTTCTTCGTCTTCTTTCTTCTTTCTTTTTTGCTTTTCTTCATCATGTTCTTTTTTCTTCGTTTTTCTTTTCCTTTCCTAATCCTCATCTTCCTTTCTTCTTCATTTTTCATCGTTCTCTACTACTCATTTTTTCCCTTTTCTTCGCTATCGTGGTTTTTCCAACCTATTTTAGTCCTTCTTTCTTATTTTCTTTGTTTTCCTTTACCGCTTTCTTCACCTTCCCTTTGCCTTTTGATTCTACCGCTTCTCCTCTCCTCCTCTTTCCCCTCTTCATCTCTTAGTGTTTCTATGAGTAAGATACAAATGCTTTGTTTAAAAACACCAAAACTGAATCAAAACAGGCGACTGATAAAATCATGTATATTTTCCGATCTATCGATGATGTCATATACGCCCAGCGTGACGTCACGTGTCTGCCGGTAGGCTTGGTAAAGGTGAAAGGTGATTTAAATAACTTACGGGTGTCTTTCTCGCGTATTTAATCTCGGTTATTGAACAGCATTCCGTAAATACAGTGAGTGTTGGCCATACATATGATCATTTGTACATTTGTTGTTTCGTCTTAACAGCGCTGATGTTAAATTGGATCTGTGGTAAAAGTGAATGCTCAAAATTTAGGTTTGCTTTTAGAAACCACAGACAATCCACAACTGTACATTTTAGAATGTTCCAATAAATTGCATCTTTAAGGTTGAATTTATAGCGTTTAAATGACCTATGAAGTGCAATGTTAATGTTTGATGATTTGGTGAAATAAAATTTAGGTCATTGAAAGATAAGTACATATTGAAAAGATTCGAGGGAAATCCTATTAAAGAAATTAGGTATGGTAAAATGTAGGCAAAATAGTAAAAGAGCATTATCGTTAAATTGGATAATATAACAAATGTACTTTCAATGTGTGTATGTGTGTGTGTGTGCGTGTGTGTGTGTGTGTATGTGTGTGTGTGTGTGTGTGTGTGTGTGTGTCTGTATATGATGTGTGTATGTATTAGGGAAAGAGGATCTGAGGGAGAGCGAGGAGGGAGGAGACAGGAGATAATACAAACTTGAAAGTTTCGCTTACTCCTCAGAGGATTGCTGACGTAAACATTCAATCTGTGCTCAACATTTCATGATACTATTTATATACCAGCTTATTAATGTGTGACTATTTCTTTTAATATTAATAATTCATTGAATTCAGTTACTGTCACACCTTCTTGATAATGCATTAAAATTCAGATTCGTTCAACAAAATACCGTAATATTATACGGATGACAACTCATCGGAACAAATAGATTCAACGGCGAATAATCAACGGCAATTATTCAAAGGATTATATATTTTTGTAAGGAAAGCGATGAATACTTGTTCACATATGTTACTCTATATTACAGGGCAAAAGGAATAAAGACCATAACCAGGTTAAATATACAATTTAAAAAATATGCATAATCTGGCAGATGAAACCACAATGTAATTGATCTTACGTTAGGATGGGCTTCCTCAGGGTTAAATTGTTTAGCTTGTTGGTTTCTTTATGAGCCAAAGATGCAAGCTCAACAATACATCACTTAAAATCCCATGATATGTTTCAGTTGATAGGACTTCCTTTACATTACCTCTTATATTATAGCAGCAGTGCCCTTCGCCCTACACCTTTCCCCCTTCTAGATATCCTGCTCAAATAGGTCTACCCTGTCCAATGGAATTTGAAGGTATACGTTATACTCTAAGGTCGTATTCTGGATTGAGCACAAAGTAAGTTCGAAAGTCAAATGATCAAGTTTAATATTAAAGACATAGAAACTACGTCCTAAAGAAGTAGACGTTTATTTCTCAGAAGGTTAATAAACTTTAAAGCAATAATAGCAAATTTTTTGAAGAGCGCCCCAATTTTTCAAAAATTTTGAGATTTTTACACGGTTGCATTGGTAACAGGCTAGTAAACTATAACTAGTGAATGGTTAAGCTCAGAAATGTCTGGTGTCGCAAACGAAGGAATTTTGTAATTAGAATAATTAATATCGAAGATCTCCGATAATAATTCAACGGCTACTGGAAACGGCCTTCCAATATGAAATAGCCGGGAAATAGTGCCATGTACATGTCTACACTCATCCATTAGTTGTTTTATTATTGGTTCAGGCATGTCAAGTTAGAGGTAACTTTCTTGAGGTGGCACTATTTCATCATGGACAGACATAAACTAAGCATTTCCAGCTCTGCCGTTAAGTACAATCTGGGATCTCAATTCTAATTACAAAATCGCTTATTTTATGTTAAATACGTATTTTTAGCATTCTCGTTCGCAGGTGTAGTTTCTTAGACAATTACCAACATAACTGTGCAAAAATATCAATTTTTTTAAATTGGGGCGCTCTTCAAAAATGTGCTGTTATTGCTTTAAGTCCTGAAGCTAAACCTCAACCATCATACCTTACACTGAAGCACCTTAGAATCCAAGAGGATATTAATTTCCAAAGCACATACACTTGTAGCAAAAAAGAAACTGATTGGGCTGACTACTTCTAAAAATGACTGTATTAAATACGGCCAAAAATCCCAGCGTGATCAGTGTTGGAACATTAATCATGATGATGATAAATGACCTTGTTAATATGAACTTCCAACAGGAGTCCAGCAAAAGAAAAGTACTCAAACATGTTACAATCACCTGGACTAATTTGAAACAATATGGAAAATTCCAATAGAAACTAATATACCTTGTCTACTGCCAACTGACGGCGATGACATTACCGCCACCATGCATTATGTACGTGGTGTGTTTTCTGACAAATTTGTTGAAAGTTACATGATCAGTAAACGCACACGTCATTGCTTTTTGTTGTTTTTCTACAGACATGTTTAAAGATATTGATATGACAGGTGCGAGGCGGATTATTACATCAGCTGTATGTAGCAGTCATGGGTGAAAATAATACCTATGATGAAATTTAGTTTATTATAAGCAAAATCGGAAATAAATGCGCATTCTAAGCACCAACATTATTGTTTAAATAAGCGGAAGGGGTTGTAGTATGCAATCCTGTCATTATGTTTGATGTTTTCTTTGCTGGGCTAATTTTTTAATGTCATAATGACAAATATGCACCTACTAGTAGGTGGAGTCAATATTTGAATGTGTAGGACTTTTTCGGTTCAACATTAATATCATTGTTCCAGCCTGGCATTCCAATGGATCGATTTTTGAACTAACATAGATGCTGACGTGATAAACGTATCAAGATTGGAATTTAATTGACAAAACCTTTAGGTCATGTTTAAAGAAAAAAAGAGATAATTTTTCTTGTTTATTTACAAATGGGAAAATTATTAAAGCATTAAAGGTTTTCAGAAAAGCTAATAATTAAAAAAATGGAACAATCCCGTAAACGAGAAAGGAGGGGACGATAACCAAAATATTTTAATGCAGTCCTACCATAATTATTCAAAGAGTGACGTAATAACTGGGGTGCCGAATGAATGCATTTGGTCTACTACAAACAATATCATTTCGCGTCCAAATCAGAACGTACCCTCTTCGTTAAAAAGATCTGGTTTTCTCTGCATTGCAGAAGAAATTTTTCATTGCACTATTTTATATATTATTATAACTACAGCGTAAATGTAAGGAGATTCTGTGGCGTACTACCATCTATCCGCCATGCTGTTAACATGGTTAATTCTATGGCTTTTACAAGAAAATCCCGGAAACGAGAGATATACGCATTGGCATGGAACATTGCACGATCACATGTAGTGATGTCAGAGAAATCCGATATTTAGAGGAAAATAGAATATGAAACGTTAGACGTGCTATATTTGCTCCAAGCAGATCTCTAATAGCAAAATTTGAATTTCACTATTATCTGAAATGCCATGTTTTATCCCATGGGCGCATTGGGAAAACACCCCCGTCATGTCCCGAAATGTTATCATTCATTTGGTGTGTAACTCTCAGTGTAACGTATATATGGAGTGAGATTACGCCGAATAAAAAACGAGGAGACGCAATAAGTTGTGTCATAGCGAATTTGTACGAGTTGTTACATGTTGAATTGAAAAGGGAGATCCTGATCGGGGTTAAACTCACGCCCCTTACTGCGGTCAAAATTTTAATATTTCACAAAATTAATCCAAGCTTTTTTAAGTGAAATCGCAATATAGTATAAATTCTTATTAGGGATACAACGTAATACAGGTCATACAACTCATGACGGAGCAAAGAAACTCAAAGCAACTAAACTCACCAGTTAACAAGACTATCCTAGCTCGTTACTTTGCCTCCGTTATTGACAATTCCGGTGGCCAATAGACCTCAGGCCATTATGAATATTTGTAATCTTAAATGTTCGACTGAAAAATTTATTTCGGAGTTCATAGTAGGAAAGGGTCAGGAAATTAGATGTTCTTCTTCCTAAATGTCAAGTTTAAAGCGACGAGGACTTGGATAAACAATCTTTCAAAAGAAAAAAATAGAAAACATTGTAGAGAGGGCGTTCATATGCGGCAAGCAATGTCGATAACAAATTTATCAAAAGCAAAAATATGGATCCATGTCCGCATCGGAATATGAGCGTGATGAGAGGAGTATGAGCGTTATGAGAGGAGGATAAAGAGAAATAAAAAAGAGAGAGGGTTCAGGTCCGCTCCGTAATTTTTGTTTCAAAAGTGCATTTTTAATGCAGTTAAGGGACGTTAGGGATTTTTTGTTATTCACTCATTACGACGTCAGCGGTAAAGAAGGTTTAGCCCTGACGTCAACATTTGGTATACAGTAATATGGTAATGATGCGCTTTATTCCGCATTATTAATATTAATTTATGAAAATGTATTCAAATTTTGAGATTCTGTACGAAGGCTGTCTCTAAGATGATTTTGCTATAGAATATAGACAGCCCGTGTTATAACTCATTATAATATGTAGATTTTCTTCTTAACGTTAGCATTATAGCGTTATTATTAATATATATGTTAAGAAATTATATGATAAATGTAATTCGTGTAATGTCATGTGAATTATAACTTCAACAATATCATCACCATACCTCAATCACTTTCATAACCATCATCACGGTGATTAACATCATATCATAACGTAACCATGGTTATTATCATTCATCATTCTCATAATCTTTTTGGTTTTTACTTTTTTATTCCCACAGTGCAAATGATAATCTCAACAGCATAATCAAAGACACAAGATGCGTCGTCACCAACACGGGTCACGTCACGTGGCAAGCGCCCGCCATTTTAATGAGCGCCTGCGAAATGAACCCTATGTTTTTCCCTTTTGACGTGCAAAACTGTGAACTAAAGTTTGGGTCTTGGACTTACCATGGAATACAGCTTAACCTCACAATTAACGAAACAGAGGCTGATAGTAAATTTGACACCAACGGTGAATGGGACCTTGTAAAAATACCAGTAATTAGAGAGGTGGCCTATTATAACTGCTGTGCAGAGCCTTATCCTACCGTTACTTATAATGTTGTGTTGGCAAGACGTTCTGTTTTCTATATGTTCAATTTGGTGCTGCCGTGCGTCATCATTGCCTCCATTGTATTACAGGTAATGTTCTGTTTCTACCATTAATTCTAACATGGGAATCTAACACCTCATAGCGTATGCAATTATCAGTGCTAATTACAGCCACCAGTTGGTTACCTTCGCATATGCAATGATAAAAAAAAATCATGTGGCGATAACTATGAGGCTGGTCAAGCATGCTCCAAGCAGACCTCCATGATATCATTCCTTTCCAACTTCAGAACTTCTGAATTACCACCCCTCTGAGATAAGTCAACGGTATTTCCACCAGGTGCTGATTAGTTCCCTAATCTAATATGTATATAAAATATAAATAGCTTTGACAGAGGCGAGTGACAAGTCGTAAGTTAAATACGCTCTATTCATATAGATATTAAGTTTCACATTACCGATTACATAATTCTTTAAAGATTGCATGAACTTGTTTGTGCGCAAAACACCAACATGAGAGTACGTGAATATAACTTTATACAATTGCTCTAATCTTCCTTTTAAATAGTGTACCTCGAGGTTTCATCCTCGGCCCTATTTCAATTTAATAATGAGTTAGAATTATAAGAAATCTAGTGTTAGGTGGCCTGTGTTTGGCTAATTGACAGTTCAGTTCAAACGGAATGTAAATGAAATAATATTTTTATCTTATTATAGACCTATAATGTTCACAGGGCGAAATAATGATAACAATGATTGACATTATTTTTGCAGGGTTTCTACCTACCATCAGACGCAGGCGAAAAGGTGGCGCTCACCATTACCATTCTCTTGTCCCTCACTGTGTTCTTATTGCTGGTCGCTGACACAATGCCGCCTACTTCAGAAGTGCTTCCTTATCTAAGTACGTATGTACTTGTTTTTCAAATCAGCCTCACGCCTGTTCTTGTATTACACGGCTTCCATTTTTAACATAGTTTCACATAGCTCAAAAGTTAAAGTATTGAATAAACTTTAAAAGAAAGCGTCCGATATAAACTTTGCTTTTAACATTTTCCTTCAATCACTCTGTGAGATATTCTCTAAGGCAATTCTTCAATTGTTTCAAATTGCGTGTTAGGTCTGAAGTTTTTCTTTGTTTCCAATTCCACCAAAATGTAACAACGGTACAAATTTCCAAGACAAAGTGTAATTTTGCTTCTTTAAAGCTTAAAGAATAGTTATCATGTCATGTTAGACATTGCCAACAACGGATAATGTCATTTTCAGAAGAGCGTGGAGCAGACACTGCGTACTCCAATCATACGATTTATAAGTTAAGATAATGGATAGTAAAAAAATACAAGACGATTGCCAACCAGTTTGTCAGGGAAAAAAAATGTCAGAGTGCAGTTGCTGTAGATAGCCTTTTAAGGGGGCTGTACATATGACGATGAATGAGCAGTGTTCTTGGTCCTTCCTAAATATCACAGGAATTACAAAAAGTAAACATTTCTCTTTTTATTCGTGTCCAAGCACTGTGGTCTCAAATATGATCCCAGCCAGAGATGGGTACAACATCGGATGCTTCACTGTTTCGCAAGTTCCTTGTTTGTGCAGGTTTCTCCAGCAGTGGGCAGACCGGGAGATGTTCCATTGTCTGTGGTTGATGTTCCACAACCACGGGTAGTGTCCTGATCTGATTCCAGGTAGACCCACTTCTGCAAGTGGCTAAACTTAGACGGCCAATTTTTTCTTTTTTGGTTTCAATCTGTTGGGCATCGCCATTCAGCCCATGCGGAGTCAGCTCACGGTGGGAAATGCTCACCAGGTTCACTACCAATAGATGTTACTTGGTGATAGCAAGTCTTTCTTCCACAAGACGACTATCTTAAGCTCCTTAGAGATTGTTTCAAGAGGTTGGACTTTGTAGAAACTCTGTCTGGATTTAAAGGCCGATGGCAGAGGAGGTCGCAGGTATCTGTTACTCTTGCATGCTCGATAAGCACCGACGGATTGTCTGGTGAGCAGTTACGATAGGATGGTGTAAGTTTCTGATTTAATGACGTTTGGCTTCACGGTTTTTTTGCGTAGATGGAAAGACCACACACCTGTGTCTGGAATGGACTTGTACGAAGGTGGTTTCTCATAATAGAGAGTGGGTTCACGAAATTTTTGAATTGTCGACTTTTAAATGCGCTTCTTTTCATACCAAAATAATTAAAATTGGCCAGCCGTTAATGATGGTAATTAGTGGGGTGGTCCCCATGGAACCTCCCCCCCCCTTGGGCACTAAACGGAAGTCATTTCAGATATTTTAAAAATAAGAATAAGAAAACAAGAACCAAAGCAATTTTTTTTTGCTGATATAAGTTCACAATAAATGTTGTAAGTAACACACAAGTATTAGGAAACCTTAAAAAAAATAACCCTTATGTGCTGATTGAAAAAACAAACAATTTCATCATGGATGTTGCCCAACCGGACTGTACAAAACTCTATGGCAAATGGACATGCATTTGCAACACCCGTAAAAAAATACAGGATTACCTAAAACTGCTAGTTTTGTGTTAAATATATGTAATTGGGTCTTCTAGAGTAGATATCAACATTAAAAAAAGTTTTCAAAATGTGGTGTTGTAAGCGCAAGGCTCATTTGAATTTTCCGTCTTTTTTCCCATTTTCGCTGTGTTTTGAAATGAAAAACAATTTTTGCCCTAATGCAGCCAAAATAACAAATTTCATTTTTTGTTGCTGATTTGGGTGTGTCTTATGACCCTTCCATGTGGTATAAATTTCATGCAATAAATTCCCTCGGGAAAGTGGTTCATTAGGGGGGGTCCCATGGAACCCCCCCCCCCCCTTGGGCACCCAACGGGAGGTGAAGGAGAAAACCCCTTGGTCACTTAAGTGTTAAAGTATGCCAGGTTTGATCTTTTCTGGGAGATCCTCTCCGAAACTTCCTAACCTTTATCATTTTGTTTGGGGTTGGGGTGTGTTTTTGTGGGGGGTGTGGTGGGCTTTTTTTTTGTTGGGTTCTTGCCGAAAAAGGACCAGCTTCAAACATGGTGATATACTATTGATATTCTCAGCACATTCCTGGAAAGGCCTGGTATGTTTCCGTCCTACAGCTGGGTATGAATCTCCGGGTAGTTTTGTTCACTAGTAGGGCAAAATTGTCATAGTTATGGAGTTTTGGAGCAATCCTCTTCACGTTTTGATCCAGGTCATCGGTGAATCCTTGCCACTCTGCTTTCCTATAGTTAACGCGACGCTTAAAAAGGCACTTGTTTGCGTCTTAATGCAGCGTTTTGACTTGGATACGATTGGTCGATGTTGACTTAGTGGAACAGGATCCAGAACAATGTGCTACACAAGTTAGAGATGTTTTGAAGAAAAAATAGCTTTCTTCCAACGGGTGCTATGAAAGAGGGGCAGCGTAGTAAAAATCTAAACAAACGTAAAGACGCTGAGCATTCCAAAAATAACGGCGGAATTTTGGTGAAGCTCCTGCTTTAAACGCGCGATATTTTGACATATTTCATTTGAAGGATGATTTTTACTTTGAAAATAGAACAATTTTAATTTGATAAATTTTGATTTTCTGAAACAAAATCTCCAGGGTGTTTCTCATTTTTTTAAACATTTTCAATTGTATTTATGTCAATAAATGTGTACGTTCAGTATAAAGGTTGGTGAAACATACTCCATCGAAAAATAGAAAGTGTAAAGCGTATTTAAATGTGGTCACAATAATAGTAACACCGACTTCCTATGGGACCACAGTTTTACGTCCAAAACGATCTGCACGGTTTAATGAAAAATTTATATTTCAGGTGTTTTTTCGGCGATATGCTTCCATGCGAGACATAAGAAAAATCGGATCATGATGGGTCACTTGTTGTTGGAAAATATGCATTTACCAAATTCCGCCATGCTTTGGATTTACTTTCTAAACAATTGCATACTATGGATTACAGGATTCACACCAGTAAATCACATGAGAAACAGGTAAGTCCAATCCCCCCTGCAAACGAGGTGTTTTTTTGGTGACCCTCGCCTAAGTATACCCTAAAAACTGAGAGAAATTGCGAGACCTGGGTTGCAAATCATGGTTGCTATCAATATTAAGTATAAAATCTGTAGGAATATCAAAAAAAGTTTGTCATTGATATGTTATTTTGATCCGACAAACCAATTTTAACCGTAGTCTTACAGGGAGCACCTGACTGAAAAAGTGCTCTGACCTCCAGGGTCCACGGTGCATGCTAGTCTTCATGGTCCAGTAGCTCGAAATTTTGGGGATAACTACCCTAATTTCATGATTGATTGGGTAGAAGATATGATGATCTTCAAGCAGAATGTTAGATTTAAGGTCTGAGATGTTCCATTGAGGAGAAAATGACGTTTTCATCTCGCCCATTTTGTACAGGAACGAATGGGACCAGTATTTAGTGGTGTGAAACCTATATTAAGTATGAAAAAAACCACCTCATCTGCAGTGGGGGCTGGACTTACCTGTTTCTCCCTAATTTCATGATTGATTGGGTAGGGGATATGATGATGACCAGTATTTAGTGGTGTGAAACCATCAACCATAACATTTGAACGAAATGTCCGATTTTCACCAAATAAAAAGTAAAATACTCCTGAAAGTTGTGAGAATTCAGAAATTTAGAAAACTACAATTTGATCTCTCAAAAGCAAACTGACACCATGTCCCCCTTAAAGAACTAAAAAGACCGTCAAAATTAGACAAGAATTAAAATTGTGTGACTGTTAGAGAACTGTTGGAACCAAAATCCCGCAAATCGCACTACAGAACTCACCTCATAATGCATCATTTTGTCAATCAGAATTGCAATTTTTATCACGCGGTTTATTCATTTACCTCGAAATATCAGCATATTTCACACCTTACAAAGCAATAAAATTCCACAATTTTTAAATGTATTTTAAATCGAAAAAAGAGAGAAAAAAGAGAAAAAAACATTCTATTTTGTTGGTAAACACACTGCTTAGAAAGTAGTACCATGTGACTGCAGTTTATTTTAGAAAGTAATAGCATGTGACCGCGGTTTTTTTAATTTTTAAGTTGTATTTCGGTAACATCATTTCTCCAATTAAAAGTTGCTACTTATTAAAAAATGTCTACAAAATATAAAAATAAAGAAAAGCAGACTTTGGAAACTCGTGATATGAGAAAATATTAAATTAATAACCAGGAAAATATTTTTTTCCTGTTGGATGATGGGATTAAAAGATGGCCGCCCAGTTAACATCGAGGGTTGCTAGGTACTGAATGGAGACTTGTTTACATGGAATATTGAAAACTAAAACGCCATATATCATTCTTTTATCATTCATTTATTAAAACCTATTTCAACAAAGAAACCTGTACTGCATAAAAAACAAAGAAATACTGCCCAGAATACGCAAATATCAAGGCTGCATGGGTGCCGAATTCAGCGACCCAGACTAGAGGACAGGTACTCTAGAATGTACATCCCACAAACTAGCAAATATATCCCATCCGGCATTCCTAATTGAGTCTAATTGGAACCATTTCCCATTTACTAAATCTGTAGGAATGTACTGAGATCAATATGTTTTTTTAAAGTTGGAAACCAGATCAAATTGTGAAGAAATACTCCAAATATATCATGAAATTTCGGCGATTTTCGAATTTAGGCCTAATTGAAAACATTGGTATAAGGAAAAACCCTGCAATTGTGTTCTCCACTATATGCTGCATGCATCATTTGTTTTCAGCACTGTGTCCAATAGCCTCGTCTACAACGTCACTGTTTATGCCACATATGTTTACGTACAAACACTCTGATGGACACTCTGATGGAAGACCCTTTGATCTCTTACACCGACGGTATAATTGGACCCAAAACTGCATTTTTTTCAACATCGTCTACATCTCCCCATGGACCTAGTAGATAGAAGGACCAACAACGCGAAAACCACCAATTACCTAATTCAATTGCCCATTCATCTCGACAAAAGCTAGGCACTCGCTGTGTATACATGTGCATACACCGAGGCCGTCTGTGATCTACATCTCTTTGCCGCGATCGATACAGTGACTCTGGTCTTTACTGAGAAAATCTGGCCACAAAACTTTGTAATTTGACCGCATGTTGTGACCCCCCCGGACTGTAGGAGTTTTTTGAAAGTGCATAGTACACTCAATTTCCATGTTTTTTTATCAAGTTGTTGTCACCAAATAGAGGAGAAAATACCGAATACCCCATCAAAATCCGTCATTCCTTTGTGGAGCTAACGCTACGACTGTAGAAAATACATTTTGGGTGATTTTGTGACCCGTAATTGTTAAAAATCTTGTGAAAATAATATGAAAATGTTCCGATCACTTCGGACTCTTGAGAAACGGTGTTATGAAAGTTCAATGTTCCTTGTAACAAAGTTCTGAACTGGTGCCCAAGCGTGCCCATACGTGTAATTCTACCTCGAAAACCCACCAAATTGTAATAGTTTAATGTTGAATTTGTTTACCGTTGTGGCTGTTTGATAGCCGACATCATGTCGAACTCATTCCAATGTCAATTTCATCTGAAATATGAGTGTGATAAGTCATACTTTATACCTAATTAAATTTATAAATTATCAATTAATTAACCTTCGTCTTCCGAAGGGGGGGTTGTTACCGCTCTCCTCTATTCTTTTCGCCCTACTAAAACCCCATGTTCCGCTGTCAAGTGAGTTAATGTAATTGCCATTTGACAGTTTATGCTCCTTTCATGCCCCCCATCAAAAAAAAAAAAAACCTACCGATGTATAGGAAAAGTAAAGGGTGATCCCAAAGTGATGGATAGGGTGTGGTAATCGCCCCCCGGCACCCCCCCCCCTTTTCGGGATGGAAATACCAACACGCCTAGTACGACACAGGAATATCACAGACATTTGATTTTATTTGCAATAGATAGCAGGTCCTCTTCCGGGGTCCTCCTCAATACCAAAATGAGTACCAACATACTAACATTATGTCATAATGACGGAAAGTGTTTAAGTGTTACAATATTATTTTTTGTGCCAGTAAATTTGCAAAATATCAATGTTTCTTCCTATATGCAGTATTTTCATACTTTATTACCTTATGACGTCATCGTGACGTCATCATTGGTTTGTACATATTTTGATACCAATTACCTCTAAGCTATACTGTAGGTACCAAATTTATAGGAATTGGATGTTCAATAAAGAAAATTCAAGGGGGTGGTACCACCCCTCCGGTGTGTTGTTACAAAAAATTGCCCAGGTAAACAAGGGTTAATAAGCAATAGTTAGATGAAATGGCATGCTATTGGGACGTTTTCCATTATTTCAGAACAAAATTTTTCCTGATCTTTCAATTTCCTCTTTCCAGTATTGCAATTTACATCATTCAAATTTGAGGCGGGAAGAGCGATGGCCAGTCAGCCCTCCTGCTGAGAGGATGATTATCGCATTACCTTAAGCCGGTAAATGGGATCATTGTGGGTTTAATGGAGGAGGAGCAGAATATCATAGGGGCCTTATTTAACGAGTTCGTTTACTTCCCACTACAGAACAGGTTTGACACATTTGGTAGTTAGTATGGACCCTCTACATCAATGCTAGGTAGGTAGTACTCTCAAATTGTGGTATCACTTTTTCAATAGGGGCAATTTAAGTTTACACAGGGGTCAAATTTTTAAAATGCCCCAATCCTGTTGAAATGTATGCCATATTGCCCATCTAATCATAAGAATTCCAAAAATGTATAGTTTGTACCACCTACGGCCATTGGCTTTAGAGTTATAGGGTAAAAATGACAAAAATGGTAAAAAGGTCAATCTCAATTTGTACAGGGGTCAACATTAAAAGTTACTCTGATTATATTTTAAATACTTGCAAATTATTGCCTTTTTTTTTGTTTTTGTTTGCTCGAATCCACAAGTCATTGGTAATGGCTTGTGGTGGTGTCAGGATTTGTTCAACTAGTATGCTGATCCGGGGCCGCGTGTATCCATGATACGGACGCTCCTAACATGGCCCGCTAATTGAGGCTGGGGCGGATTGGGAGCAGTCAGGGGTTTCCACCCTACTCTTATTCGACACTGACTGCGAATGTACATGTACAGTTGTGACTCTCTGTACACGGGACCGACGGCTTAACGTCCCCTCCGAAGGACGGGATGCTTTCATGATCCATTTGCCCAATAAAAAATTATTGTCTGAGGTATGAGGACTCCTAAAAAGTATACTTTTGATTATGTTAAATGTTTACTTACGGAGATAAGGGTCAAAGAAGGTCAACACCAATTGGATTATGTTGCCCTATGACCTATTTTGTCCATAACATGGTAACTATGCATTGCAGATGGTACAAACTATTCTTTATTTTGACACATTAAGCTAGATGAACAACTTCTTTCAATTTTACCAAAATTGGAGCAACTTCTGATTTTGACCCCTGTACAAATAGAAACTGACCTTTTTACCATTTTAGCCATTTTTACCCTATAACTCCCAAACCAATGGTCATAGATGGTACAACTATACATTTTTGGAATCCTTATGACTAGACGGACAATATGGCATACATTTCAACATGATTGGAGCATTTTAAAAAGTTGACCCCTGTGTAAACTTAAACTGACCCCTATTGAAAAAGTGATACCACAATTTGAGAGTACTACCTACCAAGCATTGATGTAGAGGGTCCACACTAACTCCCAAAGGTGTTAAACCTTTTCTGTAGTGAGGAGTAAACGATGATGTTTGACCTGGGTCCCAGCTCCTCCTCTATAAAAACAAAAGGCCTCGAGGTGATAGGGTCTTTGAAACTAGTGTGTTGTTGGTCCTTCTATCTACTACTAAGGTCCATAATCTACCCTACAGCCGGCAAGAGGGTAGCCTTTGTGAGGTTATACAAATCTCAGTCGATGAGAAGGTGTCATATCTTTATAAATACCAATGTAGGTTTCACACCACTAAATACTGGTCCCATTCGTTCCTGTACAAAATGGGCGAGATGAAAACGTAATTTTTCCTCAATGGAACATCTCAGAACTTAAAGCTAGCATTCTGCTTGAAGATCATCATATCTCCTACCCAGGCCCGTACGCAGCGGGGGTGCGGTCGCACCCCCCCAAATTCCACAAAAGGGGAAAAAGGTCCCCTTTTTTATGCATTTTTTTTATAAAAAGGTCCAAAATTTAGAGAAATATTGACAAGAAAGTCCACTTTTTGGTGGTGAAATTGTCAAAAAGTCCAAAAAGGACCATTTTAGGGGGGTTAGGTCCATTTTTACCAAAAAAGGTCCACTTTTTCGAAAAAAGGTCCACTTTTTCGAAGTCCCGCACCCCCCCCCCCCAAATAAATCCTTCGTACGGCCCTGCTCCTACCCAATCAATCATGAAATTAGGGTAGTTATCCCCAAAATTTTCGAGCTACTGGACCATGAAGACTATCATGCACCGTGGACTCTGGAGGTCAGAGCACTTTTTCAGTCAGGTGCTCCCTGTAAGAATACGGTTAAAATTGGTTTGTCGGATCAAAATAACATATCAATGACAACCTTTTTTTTTTTGATATTCCTACAGATTTTATACTTAATATTGATAGCAACCATGATTTGCAACCCAGGTCTCGCAATTTTTAGGGTATATTTAGGCGAGGGTCACCAAAAAACACCTCGTTTGCAGTGGGGGATGGACTTACCTGTTTCTCATGTTATTTACTGGTGTGAATCCTATAGAGACCTCAGATTTCTAAATTAATGCATTTCAGGTCTATTTGAAACCGCCTTCACATGTTGTGATTATTCATGAGAATATTTTTTTTTAATTAAGTGAGCAACAAAATAGTATTGTCCTAAAATATCCACATTCTGCTATCTACTGACGATTTCTTAGATAGGCTCACCAAAAACACTTTCTGTTTTCCATTGCTTTAAAGCATATATTAGAAATAAAATACTCTTTGCTCCTTATAGCGCCTGGCCTTTGAGAAGTGAAGGGAGGGGCTTACTCGGGGAGGGGGTTTACTCGGGGGGTGCTTGTAAGCATGTCAAACCAAAGGCCTATTATAGCTGATAAACACTTTCAATTTAACATGTATCAAAATAGCTTCACTTTCTGGATAAAAGAAGAGCCGCCATCATTGGTAAAACCCGGCATGTACATCACAAAAGTTGTCATGGCCTATCTTGTATCCATATATCCATTATCAATGACAACCTTTTTTGATATTCCTACAGATTTCATACTTAATATTGATAGCAACCATGATTTGCAACCCAGATCTCGAGCTCGCCTTTTCTCTCAGTTTTTAGGGTATACTTAGGCGAGGGTGACCAAAAAAAACACCTCATCTGCAGTGGGGGCTGGACTTACCTGTTTCTCACGTTATTTACTGGTGTGAATCCTGATCGGAGTGTACAGCATCACAAAGAGAAAGGCGATTTCTTATTTCTTGGTGAGCCCTGTCTAAGAAATCTTCAGTAGATAGCAGAATGTGGATATTTTAGGACAATACTATTTTGTTGCTCACTTAATTAAAAAAAATATTCTCATGAATGATCACAACATGTGAAGGCGGTTTCAAATAGACCTGAAATGCATTAATTTAGAAATCTGAGGTCTCTATAGGATTCACACCAGTAAATAACATGAGAAACAGGTAAGTCCATCCCCCACTGCAAACGAGGTGTTTTTTTTTGTGACCCTCGCCTAAGTATACCCTAAAAACTCTCATAGGATCACAGATCCTGGCCATAGTAATTGTTTAAAAAACAAACTGTGTTCAAATATCTTTCTATTTTTTGAGATAAATGGAAGGGGGGCAAAAATTGTCATTTTTAATTTCTGATTTTCTTTGTGCCGTGACATTTGACCCCTGCTAATTAGCATACCGGAGGTCAATATGATCCGAGACAAGTATATTTGAAAAAGGCTCATCATACCGAACATTTTGATATATTACCTGCTTGTATTCAAAGAAACTATGTGCTGTGATTGCAATAATCATAATATTGTATGAAAATGACGCCATGTCAAACTATAATTTTACTTGAAATGGAATCTATCCCTGGTTTGCAAACCAATTAGGGCAAAGGATGAAATCAACTTGGAGGCAGAATTAGGCAGTCAATTGTGCATAGTCGGTTCCTGTCCGCAGCAGCACGGACGGCGAGTGTAGAGGTTAGGCGGGGCATATCAAAATATGATTTTAAAATGTTAAAAATGATGTATTTAATCCAGCTTTTCAGCTCATAGTATGATAATGTGTGGTCCAGTGGAAAAGCACAGGACTCTTGATCATTAGACCGTTAAAATAGTGAGTTCGAGCCCCACTGTGGTCAACGTGTTTGTGTCCCTGGGCAAGATACTTAATCTCAATTCCTCCGTCGACCCAAACGAAATCTAGGGCTGTTAGGTGAATATCACGATCTAGTGGATAGGTTTTGAGCGCTTAACCGGCGGCCGGCTAGATGAACCTAAAATGATTCTGTGATGATTTCCTAGCGCTTTGATCTTATGGGAAGGCGCTATATAAAATACCGCATTTATTTTATTCTAATAATTACCGTGAGCAAACATTCTGCTTCAATAACGCTGATTGTTTACAGCAAATAGACCTTACATCTTAATTTAAATCAAACTCGCGTATAGACTTATCGACGAGAAAATTGCTTATCTACTATAAGTTAGGGAAGCATACGTTCTTAATGACATGACCCGACACTTGCTTCATACCAAAAGGGGCTGAACCTGGCATTTATGAAACGTTGAATGGACCGCATTAAGGAAATCATAGCTATTTAAAAGCTGACACCTTTCTGTCAGTGAATAAAGTCGTATCCGGTATCGATTATCAAAACATTTTATAGTCGAGAAAAGAAAAGAAAAAGCGGAATAATTGTAGGCGGCTTATTCCACTCACTGGCGAATCGAGGTGCGTGATTGGTAAACTACGCCGACACGAAACACTTTTTTCTGTCTATCGTCACAGGAGTATTTAATAAGGCTAGCCACTAAAAACTCTTAGCCCATTACCATGCAAATATCTTGTAGCTCCGTCAATAAATTATATATCTGAGTGGTAAAAATGTTAGTTCTCGATGATTTGTTATCTTTAAATAACATATATATTTGGTTTTGTCCATTCTTTACAGGTATATACTACGCTGTTATCATAGTTTTAGTAGGCTTCTGCGCAGCTATGACTGTGGTGATAATTAATATCCACCATAGAGGCGATAGTACCAAAGTACCTAAATGGTTGCACAGTCTGGTTCTAGTCAAAATGGCGTGGGTATTACGCGTACGGAACAACATCTCATTGTCTTCCAGACAAATGGAACTAGACATAAAAGACACTGATGTAACTTTGCAGCCACCGATTGGAGTGTTGAATCCAATATTCGAAGGGGATGACGCAATCGAGGACATAATGGACGGGAATGAGCCCGATAAAGCGGTGACTTTGCGAGAAAGACAAATGCAGGACTCGCTTATCGAGCAATACATGGACAAAATAGCCAAGAATATTACATGTATTTCCAAACGTCAAACAGACGAGGCGGAGAGCAACAAGTGTTCTCAGGAATGGAAGGAGTTAGCTATGGTGTTGGATCGATTCCTCATGATTGTGTTCCTCTTTCTGTCTTTTTTAATAACGATAGTATTGCTGCTAATGGCGGCCTATCATGTAAAGATATACTGAAAGATAAGAAATAGGAAATTAATACCAGCAGGAAACGACTATTTGTATATGTGTGTATGTGTGTGTATAGAGGGAATGCATGACATGCTACGCTATTCCTAATAAAAGTAGCTCAGTTCTGGAAACATTCCCAGAGAGAGAGAAATGAAGTCTAGGGCCTACATGCTATGCTTCCAGTCGTGATCCGCCATTGTAATTGAAGAGAGTGGAATAAACGTACGCTACCAAATCGAAGCGTCACATCAAAATGCGGTCGATAAAGAGCCCGGGACCCTGTCTCATCCTCTTACCGATGGCCGATGATCAGGTAACAGTTGTTGTGTAACTGGCGATCTTCAGATATGGAGGAATAGTGAATGTCGAATGATCTACAGAAGAAGCCTTGTAGTACCTGGTATCAGCTATATTATGCCTAATTGGTGATAATATCGGAACGTATCTAAATAGATACTGTCCTTCATTGTGCCGAAGAGTAATAATTGTAATTCGACGCACTCAAGGATGCCATTTTGCCATCAAAAACGATTCACCTCATGGGTCAGGTACATCACTTACTATAAATACCAAAATAATTTTTACAAAAGTCGTATCATAATTGTATAAACCAAACAAATTGGGAAAGACAGACATCTTTTATATTACTATGAATTGTAAATTAATTTTGATTTGCAATATTGAGTCCATTGTGGTAGACTCATCCTATATTTAAAATCAGGCAGAACCCATCTATTATCATACTATCCTATCACAATTTTCACAGGCCCGTAGCCAGGAATTTATGCGGGGGGGTGCGGATTTGCCAGAAGAAGAGGGGCATTTTTAGCGTACCAAAAAATTTTCGGCTCGCTACGCTCGCCGGTTGACCCAAAATTTTCACCGTCGTCTCCAAAATTCTGAAGAGGGGGGGGGGGGGGGGGGGGGGGGGGGGGGGGGGGGGGGGGGGGGGGGGGGGGGGGGGGGTGGGGGGGGGGGGGGGGGGGGGGGGGGGGGAGAGGAGAAAGAAAAGAAATTAGCGCCAGCGTTGAGAATGAGCAGTATAGTAACAACGACAATCGTAATGCGATGGTTTACAGCTGCTTAGTCATTAATTACCATGCACCACAACCCTTAAGCCAAACTTTAATTGACAAACGAACCTTAAACATGGCAAAGCGGACCTTAAAAATCATTTAAAAGCGGGACCTTTGTCAATTTTGGGGGGGTGCCGTTCGCACCCCCGCACCCCCCCACGGCTCGGCCCTGATTTTTCATTTTGGCTTGTAGATGTATGTGTAATATATTTTATTCATTTTACCTGCTCTATGCAAATACTTAACGATATTAATTCAAATAAGTCGGCGTTATTTGTTTATAAACAATATACCAAAGCCACCTAACGACTATTTAATTATGTGTGACTTCTAAACTCCAATTGTGGTTAATTCATGTGTGCTCTATTAAGTCAATGCTGTTGTCGATTGATAGTCGTCAATTTAAAATTTAAATCTTTACTTGTAACACAATGGACCAAATTGTAAGTAAATCTTTACCTTTCTGAAAATTAATATGGAAAAGCAAAATAATATTGTCTGTATTCATTCAAAGGTCAACTGAGCCATACCTTAACGCAGAATACGTCCTGGAGACCTGTAAACAATAGTTGTTGAAATAGCGAGGGCGCGCTACAGTGCAAGAGTGTCGTTTCAGTCAGACGATGGCCGACATGCTTTCCTAAATCAAGTATAAGCGATTTTCCCACATCCGATCACTTGACTTTGGCGGATGATTTCGAACATCTGTCAAAAAGATATAAAAGTCATAAAACATTCAAAGGAATTTCTTTCACTTCTAAATCGATTGAAGTTCGCATGCAAACACCGCCAATTGATGTAAAGAGAGTGCGGTGTACGTGTGTTCCCCATGGCATAGCATGCGTGCTGTGTTGCCACACTTCTCACTCGTGTAGGCTACCGTCTGGCTCGAGTTCCGTTGGGTGGCGCGAACATGTACACATAACTTCGATCCACAGCCGCGACCCGACCACTCACCCTGTAAAAGTCGAGATTTTGGTATCATTGGAAACTTTTTTTCTCCTTTTTTCATCTACAAAATATTTTGGCTGAACACTTTCCTACAAACATAAATTTTCGTGATTTACGGTTGCGGGAAATTATTTTACAGCACTCTATGGAATATTGTAATACACACAATTACCGCTCTAGATTCAAATGAAATGGAATCAAGATGATATGTTGGCGATGGTCTTTCACTCGAAAAATATTTTACTCAATGCTGAATTAAACAAGGAAACCCTTACTGTTGAGAAAAATATTAGTCAAAGTAAAACGCAATGCATTGTTGAGTATAATATACTCAGCAACATTGAATAGAGAGTATAACACGGAACAAGCGGGGTGGGGTTGTCACAGCACTTAATATATAACACCCGCTTGCTAAGCTGATGATAATCTAAATTTAATCATAGGTTTTTAATTTTCAGATTTACATTAAAAAGGTTTATGAAAAACTTGTTGATGCGTAGATTCATTTCGTTTTCGATTTTGAACCCTCGTCTTTCGCCGGTCTTTTGGCCAATAATGAAAGGCAATGCTTATTCTAACATAGCATGTACGGAAGACAGTTCCAAGCCCATACCATGAAAAAGTTACAAGAGCAAAAAACAAAATCTTGTGGGTGGCATCCCTATTTCTTTGGTCCAACAATTGCTTAAGTTTTGGGGACTTTTTTAGCTTTTTAGCGCAACTGTGAGGCGGGAAAATTGTAAGGGCGCCTTCGACCTGAACCACCTGTTCCTTTCGGTAGGAGCAGGGTTTTATCGTTCTAAAAATGTGGGCCAACCAGCACGAACCGCCCAGCAACCGGCGGTTGAGTTTTAGAGTTTTAGATGCTAAGATGAGAGAATGTCAAATTTTGATCAAACCATCATAATATCTCTGAATGTATAGCTGCTTTCATAGAGAATAATTAGAACAGTCCGCAAGAGACCTACAAACGAACCGTAAACAAACCGCAAACGAACCGATGCCTGTTATGGTTTTAATCCATTCAGGTTTGTTAGATGTTCTTTGAAATTACGATCGACTTAAAGCAGCGATAAAATATCACGGAATAAACATAAACGTGTTTAGTTGGCCTATTATTAATCATATAAGGGTTTTGAACTAACTTACTCAAAAAACACAAAATTGACAAAACTGACAAAAAATGACATGTTATTGTCACTTCAGACCTAAGAAACGAACACATACTTTCTAGCAAATTCGGTGGTTTGTTTGCTTCTTGAGGAAATTTAAAAAAACGAAAGTAGAGATGATGAAAATTTTCCCGTGAACCTTAAACATGCAAGGGTTGCGACTGGGTTTTACTGTCTGTGAAAAAGTCACCCAGTGCAGTATGGTTATTTTCAGATGTGCAGAGCGCCACCTAACGTATTTGAACTGTTCAGCAGTGGATAATGTAACGACCATCAATTTATGTTGTTTCATTTAAATTGAACCTTGTCTGTTATAGATCTTTTTAGCTGTCACTAAAATGACAAGTACGTCGACTTTTTCATGAATTATTTGAAAGTCAGTCATTTGCCAAAGCCGCTCGTTTAAATTAAAACTGAAAATCTCTGAATCTAGAAATCATGTCACACACCGCCTCAAACGTGAAAGCTTAAATACCGCCCTCTTGCTCCTGTTTGTAGTGCAATCAGATCAACATACATGCTGTAGAACGAACAAGTATGATGCTATACTAAAACGCCAAAAATGCAAATTACCTCATGGTTTTCATAGTTATGAAAGTGCCAGATGCAGAGCATTTAAATTATAGCGTGCTGTATTATAATATGCATTGGTGCAATATACATGCTAAAATGTTCATTGGCTATGTTCTCACTTCAGCGAACCAACATAAGATAAACCTTGGGCCATATTCATAAAACTTTAAGGATCGTAGAGGGAGTTAATCTCTTTTAATCATAACACATTTTCAATCAGAAATAGAATAAGCTAGATCATGATATGCTCTCTAATCATGTTAAGACATTGAAGAGACATCATTGACCATGTGCATCCCATGTATGGTGTCAAGGATATTAAGATATCATTAACACTTAAGTGCATACGGTCTTCTGCACTCCCGTTGGTGCACAAGGGGGTCCAGGTGGACCCACTCTGAAAACCACTTTGCCGTTAGAATTTTTTACCAAAACTCTGGTCATTGATGGGGTACATCAACACGACCACATAAACAGGAAAAAGAAGATAATTAAAAATTCGGTTGTACCAATTCAAAGTGACGCACACCAAATCACCCGCCGGAAAAAATTAAAAAAAAACACTTTCCCAAAGGATCCCAAAGGACCTTTCCCATAAAATTTGGCTCATAATATAGGAAAACGTCAATACATTTCCATTGCTGAAATACAAATTTAAAAAAGTTACTCCAGTACGATTTAAGGGCCGAAACAAGTTTTGAATAGCGCCATCATAATGCTTATTTAGGCTAATTAGCAAAAAAAAAAAGCCATGGTCGGTTTTTACAAATTTTTTCCACCAAAATATGCGCAACTGATATTTAGGCAATTACATGAAATTATGGGCAAATATATATAAGTTTGCGTTAAAACATGGTGCTTGAAAGCAAAATTCTGGGTTTACGTGGACCCCCTCCCCCTTATGCACTTAAGTGTTAACTATGGGTTGCAGCAACAAAGACAAAGAATTATAATTATTCAAATCAAGTACTAGTAGTTCAGGAACAATCAAGTAGTTCAATATTTTCCATTTGAAAATGGTTGACTACGTATTTATTGTATAAACGTGATCATAATAGTTTGTAATGTCTGTAGTTATCGTGTAATTGTAAGTTTATGTTATTTTTATCTTTCAAACGAGGGCCGGTCCCTCTTAGGTAAACTTTCTGCCAGATAGTGTTTTAAATGTAAATGTGAACAAATATACATTTATGGATAATTATTGTTATAAAATGATTAACAATACTATCTGGACTCAAAGAAATTCATAGTTATAAGTCATATTGCAGTGGTAAATAGTCTTATTTTAATGAGGAAGATCTTTCTTAACTTTGATCTCTATATATTTCTTGAGAGTATTATTTCTTCACTGTAAAATAAGTAGAGGTCTGACGTCATAAACATCTCTATGTAACCGCTTATAAACACCTTAATCCGGTTTTAATAATAACAATGGTGTTCAAATTGGTGTTCCAACAATGAGCAGCAGCATTCAATGTATTGTTCTGGGTTTGAACAGCTGGGTATTTAAACCCTGATCACCACGCGTTCTTGTTTGGAACACCAATTTGCACTCTGGTGTTAGATAATAGAACGCATACTAGAAGTGCTCAAAAACTGTTACAAAAATTGATTTGTTGACCATCAGGCCTCCATTTGTTTCAGTACAGTATTGAGACGGTGCCATTTTGGCGAGTATTACTTGTTTTAAAGTGTGACATTTTTTCAGTATTATCTCCCTAAAATGTGATATTTTCACGGTTCACATTATACCAATGCCGAAATGTTGTCATTGGGGCTGGGATTCCCACAATTCAACAACGGGCTATACCAATTGAGATCTACACCACTCTGGTGGAGAATTTAAGTAAAGTCTTCCACAAGTAGAATATGGATTTCAAATGGAATAGTCCATTGGTAACTGATATCCACACCTCTTCTGTGGATGACTTAGAGTACATCTTAAACACGGGCGTATAGATGATGTGACATTTGCTTATGTTTGTGGCGCCCCTGTTGGTATAAGAGAGAAAGTCTGAAAAAATTCAGTGACGCGCAAAAGCTCCTATATTACCATGGGGAAATTTCGTATTTTTCTGTAACTTTTGTTTCAAATTAAATAATACCAACATTCTTATTAAGCATGCTTGCTAATGCTACCAGCTGCATATTGTAACCGATTTAGATCAGGAAAGGTTCTGCAAGTAATTTATAACCAGGTTTTATGTGGTGATGTCATAGAAACTGCTGTAATATTTGCCTGCCAGTAAACAACAGAGGGCGTCCTGAATGTCAATATGTGACATCATAGGTCACATCATCTATAGATTCCAAATAGATAGAATATCCAGGGCGCGACAATTCACTTACTCAACTCCTGATTTACAAGCAATTAGGAATGAAGTATATCCTATGGTATTGTAAACTATAGTACATGTTTACTACATCTACATATGAAAATCCGATTTAGCATTTATGTTATCTCCCTCACATGGAAACACATCACCAAAAGCATCAGATAATAAATTTTGATTTAAATGGTCCGGCCGTTTTGGATAGTAGAAGCAAAAATGTGTACTACCAATAGGATAGTGTGTATTAATTAATTTGGTCGACCAAACATTTGGAAACGTTTTTGTTCATTGCATCAAAACATTTCCTGCGCTTTAAATTTCACTGTGGTAATGAGAAATACATGACTTTCTTCTGATACAAAAATCTCAATTTTAATGGGTTAAAGTTGGGGACGAGGTTGTCGGTCGGGTCTCATCTTCATCAGCAATATCAATCCACTACTGGACGAAGCCTCAAAATGTTTTCATGCTGGATTAAAGTATACCCTTCCAAGCTGGCCTATATAGTGCGGGTTGGAAGGAATTCTGGTACCTAGAGTGATGAGTGCAGGTACACAACCAGGTCTCACAGGCGATATAGTCCGCCCGGAGCCATAGTCCAGTGCTCCAGACGACAACGCAATAAAACATGAAACTAATGTTGCGTAAAGAGTCAGCTGAAACAATGCCCTATTCTTACCGTTCAGGTGGACTTAATATCGACATACGATAAAATTTCTAACAACCTGGGATGAATCCCCTAACTCTTTTCGATATATGGTTTGTAACTTTTCACGTGCTCAGGAATGACTCGTCTGACCAACAGCTTTACATGACTCTCCGAGCCATGAGTCGTCGAGCACCTATTACATACACCGCGTAATGGACGGGAACGGACATGACGAAGAGCAATGCCATATTCACGTTACATTTTAATTTGTGATTAATGAATTTTCCGCCTTATAGAATATTGAGTATGACTCAGAAACCCTCTTCGCTCGATCATATACATCGTGTACCTCCCCCGCTCCAGCCCGTTAGAAGAACCGCTCCACCACCTCGTCCACCTTGTCGATCGCATCGCCCACCTTTAATTCTAGTTGACTATTTTTAATTAATGCACAAAAATTATTTTAGAAATCGCTGCGTCTGCCTTAAACTTAATCTTCTCCAGGATATCAGCAAATCTTTCTGATTGACAAGTCTACAACTTCGTATCATATCTTATCAAGACTTTATTTTAAATTCATCAACGTAGGAATACACACAATCCCCTATTGCTGTAATCACGAGTCATCAAAGTGAATTGTCGCGCCCTGGAATATCCCAATACGTCCAGAGTAAAGTAGCGTGTATGCCCTGCAAATGTTTTGGTCGCAGCTTTAAAACAACAAGCCCACCTTACACAGACTTGCACTTTAAATTGTAATTATGCAATTTCACCTTACCTGTAAGTGTTGAAAACGAAAGAAAGAGGGAGAACGTTGAAGACGCTTTCTTTTGATTCATCATTCGCTAAAATTGTGTCCCTTACCGCCATTTTAAATTGTCGGCAGTGTGGACCATGTGGACCCATCCCTGTGAGCTCAAAATTCCCGCATGACAATTTATGCATTGTTTGCGTGCCAAGCTATTATGTATGCACAGCTGTTACAGCCATTGTGTTCCACGATTTAAAGCAGGAAAATAGACGGGTGACCATTGAACACATAGGTGTAGCAAATTGGCATATGCCAATCACGGACTTTTCTCAGTATTCATCACACTGTTACATATGACAGCTATCATGTAAGAGTTGTTATTTAATTCAGTTTGAATTTTTGATGATAAAAAAAACTGCAGCAAGAATTTCCGATAATGTTGGAACCCTTACAGTTTGAGTCTTTCACCGTTCATACCTACTTTGTTCTGACTTGCTAATGATTTTATTATTGGTTATCACTTCAGAAAAAAAAAGTTGCATTCAAGAAAATGTCAAACATTACAAATCGAAGAAAAAATACATAGAACAGATGAGCTGACGATCAATTATTGGGTAAGGGATGGCATTCAAATTTAACCGCTGGTTGCTGGACGGATCCTACCGGTCCCTTGCGAGCATACTGGTTTCTATTGTTCTAAACAATGAAATATATTCAACCGTCACGAACTGCTGGTTAACTGGCAGTTGAAGGCTAGTTAACCTGCGCGCTGCTGTTCGTTGCGCAGGTTTACTGGCAGTTGAAGGCTAGTTAACCTGCGGTTCATTGCGCAGGTTTACTGGCAGTTGAAGGCTAGTTGAGTATTGAAACCACTCCCTAAAGCTGATGGCTTTGCGTCTGTGAAAGAATACATTCAATACACCTCTGTGGCTGAAACGGCTGAAGGATTTCATAATGTGTTTTAACCGTTAGCCTAAATTATAAACCTCTTTCAATCTTAATGTTAATGAATAGCGCAAATCAAATGACCCAATCAATCTGCGCAATTTAAAATATCATTCAAAGATCAAATGGTCATGCGTGCGAATCACATGATCATGCATCATTTTGAATGATCTTGTACAATGTTGATCTGGTATTGAATCCTTGAAGCTATATTAGTGTGATAGTGCTATATTATTAGCTTATCTCACGTTACAAGTCTATTAAGAATAGGATAACGCGCTCCTACAGGGTGTCCCAAAAAGTTTTCATTTTGATGGATAATATTTATCATACTCTTATGTATAAATTGTGTAAATCCTATGACAATCCGCCAACGCAAGCCAGAGATATGAAGGATTGTTAAAGGCCCTCTGTTTTTACCCATTCCAATGAGATTTACACAGCTAACATCATTTGCCATTCCGATTTTGGGTGAGCGATTTCTAATACATTGAATGCACTGCTGTATTCATGGCATACCGTTAAATATTAACAAAATGCACATGATATTCGTTATGTTATAGATTTATTAATAGAAAATAGGCATTAGAAACAATCTACACGCAATGATCAACACTTAAGTGCATTAGGGATTTTATGTATTTACCTAAATATCAGTTGGAATGGGTGAAAACAATACATTTGCACTGATTTTACACAAGGGTATAATTAATGTGCCCTATATAAAGATGAAATAACCAGGTTGTGGGGTTTTGAGAAATTGAAGTATATCTGATTGCAAAACTGTTTGGGACACCCTGTGTACGGGAAACTAACCGACGAAAACAATTACACGCAGTTAGAATGATCATGCTATAAGAATCATTCGCAAATCATAAAATTGAAAATGCGCAGATGCAAAATCAACAGAATCAGTGGCCATATCCGAAGCGTATGTCACCTAATACCTTAGTTGTATTTTCACGACTTAAAGATGTATTTTATGCAAGATGGTTTAAATACTAATTAATATCCCATGTATGACCACTTGATATATAAGTTGTGTTTGTAGAACAAAAGCGTACGTCAGCGAATACCTTAGTTGTATTTTCACCACTTAAATAAAATACTAAAATAAATGTCGATATTTATAAAGCGCCATTTAAAACGGTTTACATTTATTCCGCTGCCACTAGAATATGTCAGCTGCCATATACAAATGCCCAAGGCTTACTCATACCTTTGGACGGCGCGTTCAATTTCTAACAGGACCCCATTTTGCATCTGGGTGGAGAGAGGCAAGCGAGGTAAAATGCCTTGCCCAAGTGAAAAACACATTGGCCTCATCGAGACTCGAATCCACGCCCTTTGGATCATGAGTCAGTCGTTGCATCTACTGGACCACATGTGCAGTTAAGGGTGTATTTTGTTTAAGTTGGATTAAAGACTACTTCCTCACTTGTCCAAAACCAGAAATACTTCTGCGTTGATCAAAATTTGAAAATTAATCTTCCTTATGACCACTGGATATAAGTTATGTTTGTGGAACAAATATGTGAACAAATACATATAAATACATTTTTTAAAATGGCGTTACAGGTGTTTACTATTTTAAGATATTGTCAATAACATTATTGGTGTCAACTTTCCTATCCACTATTTAATTAAGAAGCTTTTGTAATTTTAAGTTTATTCGTATATTTGGTGAAATAGATTTTTTAATTTAACATGATTGACATGATGATATCATAGTGTTTTGAGTTCTGTGCAATAATGCTACCAGGTTTTGATGTGAACAATAAAACATTTTTAACCGTGCACGTTTAGTTTGAGAATGTCTACTAATTTGAGCTTGTGAAGTTGTGATGTTAAAGGCTGACTCAGAGATTTCCTGAGGAGGGCGCCCTCAATTTTCAAACAAATCGTGTTTTTTGCATGTACCTTATGCTTGTCCATATACTAATCACTATGTGAAATAGCTAAGCTCAAATCGAAGTCCTTCATATAGAAAATCACATCTTTGTTATAAATTTCCGGATCCGGATTTTTTGTTTTACACAATATCCTATGGCACTGTATACTATACATAAATGTTTACTGCATGAAAACGAAAAATCTGATTCATCTCAAACTTTGGAATTCAGCATTTTAGGTGACTATCTTTAGTATTTCCAATTAGTACTCAAAAAAATTATATTTCAAAATCTCTGAGTCAGCCTTTAATGAAGCTTTTCATCCACTGGCCTTAAAATAAAAAGGACAAAATGGCAAAATTAAAAAGAAAAATTTCTCATTTTTTAATACAGACCTAATTTAATAAGTAAAACCGACTCCACTTCTTTTATATGTTTGAGATTCCGGACTAGAATTGCTAAATATTTTGCGCAAATATACCTAACCACTTACAATAGATTTTTTGAAGGAGTTCAAAACTGTTCATTCGGGGAAAGGGAAATTTATTAATATAATTACGTTGACTTTAAACTACATTACATGTGCTGTCTGTCTGCGAAACTCAATCCTAACTCTACGTACATACTATGTCATACCTGAGTGGACCAACTTATCCAATGCACTGTCCAACTGCTATGAAAAGGTCTATTATGTTGGACATACGTATAAACTACACGCAGAGTTACGCATGAGTTTCGCGAACGGACCCCTGATCTACTGACTTGTTAGAGATAGCATTATCATACTGATTGAGCCCGAATTTTAAAAGCACAAGCCCTATCAGACAGTGCATTATTGTTGCCCAACGTTGACGTCACATGTCACTTCATGAGTTAGTTCTTCTTCAGCACATGTCTTTGAATATCGTGCACGCCCCATATCAAGTTAGGTCAAGATACCAGTCATTGCAAGTATCTGTGTTAACCCGTCTACATAAATCTTATAAATAGATGCCATATCGCCTTTACGGTTGACGGATAAAATAGTGAAAACGCTCACAAGAAGGGTTCAAAGATGTCTATATCCAAATATCAAAACACGTCTGGATTAAAACAAAATTTGCATAATGCAGCCATGATTATGCTTTGACACACAAACCGAGTAAACATAGAAAGATACAAGCTCCCATAATAGGTGGAGTTCTAACAAAGTGTCTCATGATAGCACTCAGGAGGAAGGAAACTCCCGATCAGGTTCCCACTAAATAGTAGGGGCCTGTAGTGCACAGATCAGATGTGAGTGTGCACACCCTTTTCATGGCCCCCGGCTTGGATTTCAAGGTTACACAGGGGTAAAAAATTTAAAATGTTCCGATTGTGTTGAAAAGAACACCATGATGGTAGTCTGGATACAAGGATTCCAAAAAGGTATAGTCTATACTACGTATGAATGATAGTGTTGGAATTATGGGTAAAAACATGTAAAAATTGTGAAAAAAGTCAATTTTGGTTTATACAAGATCAAAAATTAAAAAGTTGCTCATTTTTGTAAAAAGTGGGAAGTTGACCTCATAGAAGGAAATATAGGCATAGTTTTGACTCTATAGTCAAAAATAGTGTTTGCTATTAACCAAATGGCAAATAAGTCAACAGCTATGAGCTATTGGATTCTATTGACCTGTGACCTATTTTGTGGGATACGTGAAAACTAAGCGTAAGGAGCATAAGACAAAAATTCCTTTTCAATCCTTGAAGCTAGGAAGGGAAAACAATTTACACCATATATTACCTGAATCAAAAGCACCTTTACACTTTGACCCATGTAACATACAAAAGGACTTTTTCACATGTATACAGTTTTTACCCTTATACTCCGGAACTATACGCCATAGATAGTGTAACTATATCTTTTTTGGATCCTTGTAGCCAGACAAACATCATGGTGGGCTTTCAACTATTCGGAAACATTTGTTAAAAGTTTGATCCCTGTTAACCTGAAACTCAACGTGGGGTCCATTAAGGGGGACTGGCAAGAGTAAGTACTTCATCCAATTGTTATGGATATTATCAATGCCTCTAAAGTATTGTGTGCAAAAGTTCACAATTTTTCCGGAAGCGCACACTCTTTCAACTACAGTCCCTGCTTAAAAAGGGAGGCAAACAAGATACTCCGGGGGGGTACTCGCCCAAAATTTGGTACGGGGTGGCGTCCGCCGATTAAAAAAATCGACCCATGTTTTATAGTGACCAAATTGCTCCAAAAATAGCCCTTTTTTTATAGTGTTCCGAAAATTTCGACCCATTTATATAGTTAGCAATGACCTCAAAAAGTGACCCATCTTATAGTAGCCTGGTGGGAAAAAACGACCCCATTGAGATATTGGTAAGTAAGGCGTGAAAAAGGGACCCATATCGGCCGGCCACGGCACATATACACCTACCCTTTTCCACTGAGTACCCCCCCGGGGAAGATATGGTGCTAAACCAAGACATGTGACGGAACCCAAATCAGCACGTGCAGCTCACTGTAACGTCAGGACACGTCATGGCTGCTGGTGAAAATTACATGGGAACCAACAAAAAAAGGAGGTTTGTCATAAATTGGTTGTAACACTTAAATATAGTGTGGGCTAACTTTAAAATAAGCAATAAGGCCACCAGGCATTTGAATGTGGTTTTATCCCCTGGTATGTCAGTGCAAGAGATATGCATTGTGCTAACAACTGCACCCCTTGGTATGCACAATAGTTGGTATGTTGAACAGGTTATCCTCATGCCTCACATGCTAACTGTGAGACTGTGTAAGGGTGCACAAACTTACTGGTTATCAGAGTAGAAACATCTCCTTCATTTTGCTTAGGCAAAATGATTTTCTCTTGGGTGTTGACTCTTCCACATAAGGCAAGATAGGCTACTATCTAGTTCTGCTAAACATAACCTCACATTATGTCTTTAACATGTTGTCATTAACGGGTATGTGAAGTTATGCAAAACCGTGTGCTTTACCTTTTCCCTGTTACCTACCTCAACTTTGTCGATCTCAAAATCCCTCCAAATGTACGATATATCCCTGTTTTACTATCAAACACAACTTGAGATCCTATATAATGCGATGACATATGTGAAAAAAAAACTTAAAAGAATTAGAAATTAAAAATTTTGAAGTAAATTGCGACTACAATCATTCTGCCACTCCAGTGCATGAATGAGGCCATAATTGACAAGGCATCAGAGGTCATGCATACGTCACATGGGTCACCACGTGTTCGTTTGTTTACCAACAATTCATGTTCTCCAGTTAGCACCTTAGGTGGGTCCAGGCTAGCCTGAGTCCCTGGCCCCTCGTTCGCAACTAACGAACATGGCGGCTCAAGTGAATAGCAGCACAGTGTAACGGCCGTGCGTATAGTAGAGGACTGAGGGATTCAGCTAGGTCCAGGGTACCGGTATGTGACCTTCCGGATCAAAGGTCACATTCGTTCACGGCGGTTACAAACGAGTCATGTATGAGAAAGGTTGTTTCTCCGGAAAATGATGGATTTCTACTGTTTTTAGACAATTTTTTGAGGATTAACTATTTCAAAAGGTAATTTATTATCTAAGGAACATAATATCAACTCGATTCTGAACTGCTTTTGATATTTTGTTCGTCTGTAGTGTGCAAAGTTGGCTCTTTGAAATGAATGGCCTGCTCATGCTGGTATTATAATCATTATAATAAGAAAAATACATTGGTGTACATTTAAAACACCCCAATTTGACTGGATTCAAAAAATTTACCCCTGTATAATCTTACCCCCTTACTGACAAAGTTCCCCACATTTCATAGAGCCCCTTCAACCTTTAACAACATCTTCAAAACCTTATTCCCCAAACTTCTAGAAGAGGGTTCTCATTTATAACCCACTATGGATGAGAGGTGTTCTAGTGCAATAATATTGGTTCATTCAATAGTGTGAGCTTTTAAAAAACATCCATCTACCCACTACCCTCCGACACAGAACTAATCATGTGACTATTAAATAATCCAGAAATCATATCTGGTGTACATGTGGTTATTCTTCACCAGGTGTTTATTTCCAAACTAAACCGATCTTTTATTGACCGAATAGAATTATCAGTCTAGTCCGGGACATTGTGAAGGGATCGTCTGGAGGTTGAAGAAATATTTAAACAAGTTCGGTTGATTATTAAGTCACCCGTAGGGAAGAATATTCTCATTGACAGAAATGATCCCGGGTCGACAGGTGAGCTTATTTGTAATGCTTGTTTGTGTTGTTTCACTCCAATTCCTAATGTGGATATTGCCGCCCTCACTGCCTAAGGTGAAGGATAGGTTACAAGGGGGAGTCCTTGCAAGTGTTTATAAAAAAAGGAGCGTGATTGAGGCATTATCGTATGGAACAAAGGGAAGCACTACAATTACAATTTAGAATTGAGGAATTAAAAACAAGAAAATGCCTACAAAGGGCACAAGACAGCCAAGAAACCTGAAACTGTTCATATAAAAACCCTGCCCCGGTTTTAGTTGAATGGAAAGATGATATGGATTGTCCTTGGATAAATATAAATATGCAAGACGTCGCTCATGGTGAGGCAAATACCATCAGTTCCTCAAAAAACTGTTTAAAAACTGCCCATTACTGAAGGGTTAGGTCTGTAAATTTCGGAATGCAAAACCTGGAAACAAGTGAAAAATGCACATCACTTTGCAGCTATAGGCTCCGCAATTACTTACATCGTTTGGATTGATTTATCATATTTGCCCAAGATAAATGGATGGATGGTGACTTTACAATTTATACGAGAGTAGTTAATTGAACCATGCATCTGAAATGTCTTTATTTATTAACCGAACGTACCCTAAAAGCACTAGTACTTAGAAGCAAGGGGTACCAATGGTGTTGTATCGGGTCGCAGGTCAAATCAGCCTAAAAGTAATATCAGACTTGCAGGGGCGTCAATCGCTTAGGGACTTGCCATTTTGGTCTAATCCCAATGGGTCTAATGGCCATTTTGTTAACTCCAATTAGTCTAATACCATTTTCTAATAACCATTTAGTGCTTTAAAAAACCATTTAGTCAAAGCCATGGTAGTTAATATCATCTGGTCTAACACCCAACTAATATCGTCTAATATCCAAATCGTCTATAACCGAATTGGTTCATGCCAATTGGTCTAACACCCATCTGGCCTAATATGCCATTTGGTCTAATATCCATTTGGTCGAATCATTGGTCTAAAACCCATTTGGTCTTCTAATATCCATTTGGTCTAAAACCATTTAGTTAATATTCATTGGTCTAACTAAAAATCCAATTTGGTCTAAAACCCATTTGGTCTAAAGATCCATTGAGGTCTAATATTCATCTAGTCTATATTCATTTGGTCTAATATTCCATTGGTCTAATGACCATTTAGTCTAATACCATTTGGTCTAACGTTTAATAGGTCTAATACATTTGGTCTAATATTATATCCATGATACTTTATGGCGTGAATCAGTGCTCACAGATTGTTTTGAAAGAACGAAGAACGTAAAAGAAAAGAAAAAAATACGTGCTATGACCTTGTTTTTTAAAGCCTGATTTAAATAATAAAATAAATCTGTTTCGCTTACTTTTTATATGCGACACCCACCTCCATACAGTAAAGTTATGTTTTCAGAGTAGGGACATTCCTTCTATAAAGATGGCTTGGAAATGATCTGCATTGTTTTGTGGTTCTTTGTCTGTGGTTTCAGATTTGTATGAAAAAAAACGGTTGTGCATTCTTTTAGTTTGTCTTAATCTTGTTCCCTACATTAAGTTGGTATACTGGCTCCTCCTTGTATCATTTGTTTCCTTGGCTGTGTTTGGTATGTTACATTGACCGTTTATGATTGCACCTACTTGCCTTCCATCAAACACAATGAAAAAAATGGGACAAATGTGAAATTTCACATGTTTATGTAAAAATGGTCCCGTTAAATTAAAATGTAAGGTTGAGTAAAGAACAAAAGGCCCCTATCTATATCTTTAGAAGCTATGCAATCTATTATCTCCCGGGAAGGAATGAAGGAATAAGGGAAGAGGGGAAAGTGAAAAAAATTGGAACTCTGGTTGGTCTCGAACCAGGGGCCTCAATCAGGACCTGTGGACATCACGACGGCGACGTTGCCAGTGAGTTCGTGCCTGTATGTGTCTTCATTCGATGACGAACATTGCTGCATTCGTAACTTTGTGCTTTTTCTCACTCAGTGCATTGGGTTTTGGGGGTTTTTGTGGCTTTTAAGTTAAGTGTGGAACAATATTATTTGAACGCCTTTTAACAAGATAATCGTGTATGCAATATTTGGGTCTACAAAATAAGACAACACTTATAACATTTTCTTCCTCAACATGCTATCAAAGATGGTTTGTTTTTCTTCCTTCCGTATGGTATGTGTCATTCAACTCTCTAGAAACTTTTAGGTAAATTATGAGTGATGAGTATGAAAGAAATAATAGATCATCACCGTACATTTGCCGGCAGTTTGGGGGGGGGGTGGTGGAAATATCATCACAACTTATTATGCTGCCACACTAAATGTAATGTGGATCCGTGGACAATTGGACAACCGACTACTTGATTTGAACAGACGATCGGGGTGTGAATGTGTATGTAATGATCTTTAGAGCAAATCACGGCCGATAGGAAAACAAAGCCTTTCCCGTGGTATCATTGATCACTATATATTTCTTTACCCTCATCTTGCGGAGTTGCCACACCCTAATGAACTGTCCTCCAGTGCGCTAAATTAATGCCAAAACGTTTCGTAAAGCTCCTTCCCCCGTCGTTTCTAAAGAAAAAATGTGAAGTAGGACATTCACAGGGTGGTATGCCCGTTCAATCCAATGTAGGGGAGCGGTTGGAGAATTTAGTATTCCAGCCACAGTCGACGAATTCGGCAACGTTACGGAATCACCGCATGTTAAAGTGTCGATTTCAAGGTGGTGGCAGATACTAATCATCCCGACAGTGGCGGTAACCACCCTTTGCACATGGGGGGGCAGAAGGGTGCCCAGGCATTTTTTGAGGGGCTAATTTGGGTCCTTCTCCATAGACACTGTACAAAAAGGTCAGTGTCATTCATTTGGGGGGGGCGAGGGGGGGCAGGGTTCCGTTTGGGGGGGCTTGCGCCCCCCCCGCCCCCCCCCCCGCTGTTACGCCACTGGCATCCCGATGGTGCCACCTATTCTGCACAGTGGTGCATCTAAAATCTGTTTTTATTAAACTATATTCAAGTGCCTATCCATCATTTAGAACTTAAATCCACATGAAAACTATATTCCTCACACCTTTTTATGCAATTGCCTAATTCTGTGGAAATGTCTAATTTGCCGGCTCCGGACGTTATATATCGTCACTGTCACTGTGACTTCATAGTAGTTTTGTTGGAACTTATTTTGGTATCAAACCATTTTGTAATAAAATTCAAAAACCAAATCAAATCAAATAAGCATCGAGTACTTTACAACGAATTCTCGAGGGGCATGGTAACCACCCTTCTTGCGTAAACCGTGTTACAAAAAAAGGCCTGGTAAGACTGAGGTTAATGAACCAAAACGATATCATTAAATTTGCACACGAAATCAGCGGTACGCATATCAACTGGTGTACTTTCTCAAAGTCTGGGAAAACTAAAAAAACACCAGAGTTTAAGAAAAAATAGTTCTTGCTTCAATGCATAAATATGACATTTGAGATGGTGTTTGCGAAAAAGGCCAAAAAATGACGAAGAACCAACACGTATTAGCAAAATTGTAAAATGCGAATTGGAACAAATTAGCATCCAAGCAAACCGAACTCAGACACCTATGAAGAATATTCAAAACGCTGCCCCCAAAGTAGAACAGGACTAGATTCGTAAGTGCTTAGTTCTGCCCGAAGGGTAGTCTGTTACTTTATTGCCACCAATATCTTTCCACAGGTATAAGTACCCTGTGTCTTTTTGGACCATGTGTACTGTACACACAGTCCCAGTTGCAGCTAAAGAGAGTGTGGTGTGGGTTGCTATAGTCTCATTCACAGCAATGCTATGTTCACACAATGGTTCAAAATAAACACCAATAATAGTGATAAGCTTAAACTGTTGAACATGTTGATCCAGCCTAAACTAAATGCATACAACCAATCATAGGTGGCCTTATACTGGTATTGGAAGCCAAGGTTTTAATATGAATTATATGCCATTGCACTGTTCTATCTCTTGTGGCAAGGTAAAAAACAAGGCTGGCCAGAATATGTAACCTTGTGTTGATCACATCTTATCTTGACTGTGAAAATGTGTTGTTTAAAAATATTTTATGGTTAAAAGTCTTAAAAGAATTGTTTAGTATTATAAGGGGATGCAATTAGCCTAATTTGAAGTTCCAATGGTGAAAAGGGTTGTAATAGTCGAGTTACATCGATAAGTATTTAGTGAATTTTGTATAAAGGTTGTGATTACCCACATTCTACATACAAGGACAACTTCCTGTTTGAACAATTGATGAAACGCAGATAGTCTGGAAAATCCTTCATGGGAATTGACACCAAAGTATTATTACAATGTTGGACTATTTATATCGGATGAATACATGCAAGGTGGTTCACTTTCGTCCCAGTAATTTGTCTTACATTGTGGAGGTCTGAAATTTTTAAACCAGAACAAGGCAAAAACCCACATTTTGATCTGGGTCAATGTTTTGTGTCCATTGCATGGTACATGCATCGGCTGTGGGGAAATTGACTGTATTTATATAAAAGATTGCTTGAATCTGGGTCAATGTGATGCAGCTAATGCATGGAGCTGCGTGGACATGACCTGTCTTAACAACATGCCTTTAATTGATATTGGGACAATGAGAAATAATATGCTCGTGATTACTATGTATACCACCATTTGCAAAGCAACATAATGAGTGATTTACACAAAACATTTTATATGTAGTTTAGCATTGACACAAAAAGTTTAATGAAAGTATAGTTACATGCAAAGTTTTACAAGTGAGCTATTCGGGAAGTCAACCAAAAGATAAAAGAAGTTCAAGGGCTACTCTCTCAACTAAAGTGTGTGTTTAAAAGATTTAAAGCCACTACTATGCAAAACACACGGACACCTTTGAGCACATAGGTAACCTTGCAGATTAAAATTAGGGTACTTACAATATATAGACTACCAGCACGAAGTGGTGTTCCTGGATGTTGAAATGGAAAAATAACTAAGATTTTAGAAATAACAAATACCATATTGAATTAAATATTGCCATTAAAATAGCATATTTTGTGTTATGTGCAAGTTAAAATACATTAATTATTACACGTTAGGTCAAAAGGTTTACATAGGCCTTCTCCAGATTTGCTATTGATAGGCCTATGAATGAATTTATTTACAAAGACACGATAAAAAAAGCTCAGACTCATGTGGTATATTTGTGTGCAGAGCTACATATAGTTCATTTAAACTATATCATATGCATGAAAAAAGTAACAATTTCTATTGTAATTTGAATAATTTAAAGGGACGATTGTATTACATTGAGATGGTATTTTCAGCTTATAATTTAATGTGAATAATGCACTGGTATGCATTATAAGATGCACAAACACCAAAACCAAAAAACGGGTCGTGCGATTTGACTTTCAATCATGTGTATATAATCTTAAAGAAAAAGCAACCTTTTAAGTTGGGTGGAAAAACTCGCTGAATAGCAATGACTATTGGGCCTAATTAAAAAGATAATTTTTACTTTAAGTTAGATGAATGGAGAGGATGTGAAAACCAATAGTCACCGCATCAGCACACCATAGAACTAGTAACTAATTACTGAAGTATGGGACGTAATCGCCCCCTAATGTTAAGAGCATATCTTCATTTATAACACAATAGTGTTGGTGTGTAGTAAATAATACTGCCCATTCTCCCAATCCTAATGTAAGTGTTCAGGACAATGTATGGCAAAATAATATAAACAAACCTAATTTAGTCAGAGATAAATTCATTAGGAGATGTCCTTTTTAAGGATCTTATTGTTTTGAGTTACTGCACTCACCTACTAGAAAAGTTGAAGCAATGTTTTTAGATTAGAGCTGTCAAGATACATTAGTTTTCAATAATAAAACAAATCTGTAATGCGGGCAAAAGTTGCTACAGTCGATTTTATCATTAACTGTATCCCCAATTTGGACGTTTTGGGGCCTTGTTTTGACATAATTTCAAAAACTGAATCTCAATGGTCCTATTAATTATTATCCTCTCTACATAACAAATAGCTTTATAAGAAGGTGTGATTTTAAAATTCTATATTGGTTTTAATTGGGGGGTTTAAGCTGTTTTAAGGTAATAAAACGCCATTGGGGTCAAAAAATTGTACAAATTTTGGTATTTTGACTTTTTAAATTATGTTAATTCCATAAAATAACATGATGCTCTTTCGTGTAAAGAGAACAGAGTTACTTGTCTTTGAATTTTCTCGTCTATGTAACTGGTATTGTAAGGGGCCCAAACACCAGCACAGTAAAACCAGATGAACTAGTACAAGAGCCCTGTAATGATTCAAAACAGCAGAAAAGTGCAAATTACTAGTGGCACCTGATGAGGAAACCACTATATAGTGGAGACCATTTTGTTGCGTGTAAACAATTGGTACAGAATAGCTCAGAAAAAGAAAGATTAGAAGAAAACAATATACGATGTTTGCAAATTTTGCAGATTCTTGCTACCAGTGAGTAGTTTTGTCCAGCATCAGTTTTTTAGATATGTAAAAATGCATGACTGCGATGTCCAAGGCATTATTAGGAGTTGGTCTTGGACAGACCAAGCATAAGTTTGTCTAAATCATCTTCGATTTATATAGTCAAGTCCATACAGGTCCTAGCACTCTATGGTCTCTGCAAATTGAAAAGGAAAGAAGAGATTATCACAACACTATCACCGACAAAAATAAGAAAAAGAATCGGTCGGTCCAAGCACAGAACTCACTCTCATAGGAAGGCAATATTACCAGTGAGAAAATGTTTCTGTTGGAACATATAGACGAGTTTCTTACGACATGCAGGGATTACAAACGGACCCAATTCTTAACCCCGAACCCTCATTGATCCCTTTTACGTCGCCTCTACTGCAGGGAAGCCTCGGGGCTTATTCTGCACCCCAAAAAAAGCCCGCAGGTGCAAATATCTCAAAGGACGTGGAAAAAAAATAAACCTCAATGTGGTACATCCTGTTACCGTATTTAGTTGAACATCAACGAGTAGACAAAGTACCAAATGCCACTATCCCGCATCTGAACAGGGTCTGCACCCCTCGTGGAAAGAGCCGGATCGTCAACTGAAATAGAGTATGCACTGTAATGTACCGACTCGCAGAGAAACCCGGACGACAACGAAACTGTTCTGGCTACATCAGTGTCTCATGGGGGACCATGGACAACAGTTACACCCTCGTTCACCGAAGGGGTGGGGGGGGTTTCCCCCCCCCCTGCAGGTTTTTCCCCGGCTTGCTAAAACCCCCGTTTTTGGTGCCAAATATTTAATGTAATTGTTCAATTGACCTGTTCCGCTCCTTTTCATCCAAAAACAAACTCCACCGGGGTAAGGTAGGATACAGGGTGATCCCAAAGTGATGGAATGGGGGGGTGGCAACCACCCCCCCCCTTCGGAAGAGAAGTACCAACAGGCCTAACACAACACAGGAACATCACAGACACTTGATTTTGGTACCAATAGATAGCTATGGTCCTCCTCTTTTCATTGACTCAAAGATTACCACTGCCTAGCATTACGTCACAATGACTCATAAAGTTCGCAATGTTCAGCAAAACTGCCATTTCCATAAAACCCCCCCCAACAGACACACACATTGAAAATTCATTTTTTCGCCAAAAGGTTAGGAAAATCAGATTTTCATGCGGTTTTTGAACTCTACTTGATGGAAATGACAGTTTTATCTAATGACAGCAATTTTAGAGCTATAAGATGGTGTTTGAGTCGCTACATTGCGCAAAATCAATTTCCACCCTTAGTCAGTATTTTGGACTTTCCTCAACATATGATTTCATGGTGACGTCCATATGGGGATGTGGTACTTATTTTGGTACCAATGGATGAAGAAACTCTAAGCTTATCCTTTGGTACCAATTTTTTTAGGAATCGGTTTTCCTTACGTAAACCAGGGGGGGTGGGTTAACCACCCCCCTTCGAGTTTTGTTACAAAAAATGGCTCATGTCACCAATGTGTTAACGGAAAAGTCAACTGCTAAAAATGGCTAATGACCGCTGTCGCTGGAGGGAACTTTGTGGCGCCCTGCTCTGCAGCAGAAATGATTATGATGTTGAGGATGGCATACTGATACACGTGCAATTGGCAGATATTTTTTTTCATATTAATAAATCAATGTTTGGATCATTATTTTGGGTTTAACATTCACATGGATATTAGAACCAATGGGTTTATTAGACCAAGTAGATATTATACCAGTGGACATAGCCGCAAATGGGCATTAGAACCAAATGGAATAGACCAAATGATACTAGATCAAATGGTATTAGACCAAATGGTATTAGACCAGCTGGATATTAAGACCAGATGGCTATTAGACCAATTGGGTATTAGACCAAATGGATATTAGACCAAATGGATATAGACAAATGGATATTAGACTAAAATGGATATTAACCAATGGTAATTCGACAAATGGTGTTTTTGATTTCTTAGACAAAATGACAATAGACGAAATGGTATTAGACTAGACTGGGATTGACCAAATGGATAGTAGACATTATGTTGTTTAGATAAATCTGGATGTAGACTAAATGGCTAGTTCGACAAATTGTATTACACAATATGGTTTAGACGATTGGAGTTACACCACATGGCTATTAGACCAAATGGATTAGACCAAATGGCACTAAACCAATCGCGACTCAATCGTGGGGGGGACATTGTAAATTTGGTCTCGACCCCCACGATTGTTGGAGTTTTGGGCCCGATTCATGCTCCAGGAGCAGGATTTTCAACTCGTCTCTAGGGGGCGCTATTCATTCATGTGTGCGCTTTATTCCGTTAATGGTTTATGTTGACGTATTACAAAAGAACGACTTCCTGTCGGCTCGGATTGTGTGGCGTGTGTCTGTGGGCGCTCGTCTTGTTATCTAAAGTCGTGGGTTCGAATGGGAGAGCGTGGTCTAGTGTTAGGGTGCTGCCTATGGCGCAAATATACCAAAACAAAATCCGGGTTTCGAATCCCGGTGGGGTCACTTGCTGGGGATTCACTCGGGTGCTCAATTCTGGATTTAATCTGTATACGAGCTAGTGATTAAATACAGAACACCCCTCTCTCCCATGGTTTCACTTGAAAATTGGGCCAAATGAATCATGAAGCATCCCGTCCTTCGGAGTGGAGTTAAGCGTCGGTCCCCCGTGTACAGAGAGTCACAACTGTACATTACATCGCAGTCAGTGGTCGAATAAGATTAAAGGGTGTAACCCCTGACTGTTCCCAATCCGCCCCCAGTTTCAAAAAAACCAAAAACGCGGGCCATGTCAGGAGCGTCCGTATCATAAGTACACGCGGCCCCGGACATCCTTAACAGTTACACAAATCCTGACACCACCACTAGCCATTACGAATGCTTGTGGACACGAACGAACGAACGACCCCCCATAAACAAAATTTAGTTTTATGATTTTATTTGGAGATTGGAATCATAAAACATCAGAGTTTGTGGATGAAGTAGAACTATTGAATAGCTGCCTTAGAGATAATAAGACTGGTCCTGGTCCTGGAACATGAATTCGGGCCAAAATCAACAAGCCGACGTGCGACCCCACCGACCCCCAACCCCGCTCCTTCAGATTTTCGAACCGTCGATAAATAAAAACCGGGTATACCGAGCGACCGCAGCAAGCCGATAATATTTTTATTGTTTGTTATTTTCAAAATGTTTACCTTTTTCACAACAAAACCATGTACGTAGGCATGGTAGTAAAGCGACAGAGGCCTGTCCAAGCCCCTCTCGATTGAAGGGACCATGAAAATGGAAATCCGTCGCCATGGCGGTGCGTAAGCGGCGTGGGGGTTCCCGCCCTCCGGCGCGAAACAGCTGCAATGGCCGCTTTCGAAAACACATTTTTAGCAAATTTGATAGAAACCAATTTCAAATGATAGACCAACGTGAAATTTGTAAGTGTTGAGCTTATAATGCATACAGGTATTTTCTATGGAGAATTCATTTTGTATTAAGCTGCGCCTGGTGGTACGGAGGGGTGTCCCCCGCCCTCGTGAAGCTCGGAACCCCTGCATTGTTCACTTTCTATGCAATTTAATAGAAACATTGAACAAGTGGTTCACTTATCATACTTCTATAGGTATAATCAACATCTTAAAATCTAGTTGATGGGTAGTGTTGTTGGAATAATAACTTTTATGAAGAGGTCAGAGGTGGGTGGGGTGGGCCCCTCCCGCGCTTCGCGCGGAACCCCTTCATATTCACTTTCGCACACACATTTTTTTCCAAATTTTGATAGAAAACAATTTGAAATGTCAGTGCAATCTCACTTATAAGCTTCTAGATATGACAACTATCTTAAAATGGCTGTTGGATGGATCTCCGTTGTTGAAATGTGCATGTAAACGAATATGGCCATCTTTTTAAGTGTTTTTTGTACAAAGCTGTCATAAAATTAAATATCTTACGGACAATTCAGAATCCCTTAGAAAAAGTATTTCCATGGCATGGCTCCCTTTAAAGGGTTTACAAAAATTATGCTATAATACTTCTGACCCGAACTCGACATAATCATTGAACAGTAATTTTTTTCTGACTAATCGTAATATTCATATGTTTACACGATAATATTCTGAAAAATGAAGAAATCCGCTTACAAAAAGGAAGCCTATATGATAAAAGTGTGTACACCTTAACCATTTTTCTCCCATTCCATTGGAGTTCACACAATAAACCACATTTTTGTGTAAACGAAATCTTGATACCTCCGGCCCACCAAGGTGGAATTTTCTAACCTCTTCTCGCCCGTTACATGCCCATATTTGAGTATGTTGAAAGGAATAGTCCCTCATGTAGGCTAACCCTGGTTTAAACGTGGTCTTAAAGTTGGCCTCCCCCCCCTTTGAAAATACCAGCCTATATTTTTTTTTCAACTATTGTTTGCACCAAAAAATGTGCAAAACGATATTACGCCATTATGGATCAGAGAAAACACTCATGGATCAATAGCATGTTAAAACACCTATTAAAACAGATTTTGGATGAAAGTTTCATTGCCGAAAAATATGCACAAATTCAATTGATCAATGAAATTTTCATTGATATTGACAATGTTTTAAAACAAATTTTGAAACAGATTAAGTATTTTGATAAAGTCTATTTCTTACAGTATGGGCACCCATACACTGTTTTCTAGACACTGTATTAATGACTTGCCTTGTCCACAAAGTCAAGTTTTCAAATCGTTATAAACGTAGCTTCTTGATCTGCAAGAAAGTATTATAATTACATCTGTTTGTTTAGTATTAATGGAGCCTCCTTCAACGTTTGATATCTACCATGCACTTGAAGATTGTCCTTCCAGCTTATGCATGCCAATTAAATAGTTAAAATTTAGAGAAAAAGTTATTGAACAGAGACTTGTTTCTCAATGACCAGGTCCCATAATTGAGTCTTGGGATGTTTACAATATCTACCATGTTTTAAAATAATAATCTTATAGATTACGCACTGTTGCGAATTCACTTAATCGATTTGAAATTTACTCTTGAATGTAAAGCAAAGGTCAGAAATTTACTATGGATACATCAAAACACATAACGGCGATCTAATGTTAATGTTTGTGGGTCTATCACAGTAAGTTTTCATCATCTATTTCTTATTGTTTGAGTTAAATATGGCTTCTTCTTCTTCTTATCGTGTTCAACCACCAACCACTGGTTCTCACATATTATCCAGCAGAGATGGGTACAACGTCTGGCTGCTCACTGAATCTCCGCAAGGTCATCGGTTTGTGCATTGTTGCTCCACAGTGAGTCAGGCAAGAGATGTTCCATTGCTGTGGTGCTGTTCCACAACCACAGGTAGTGTTCCTGATCTGCTCCAGGTAGCCCCACTTCTGCAGAACCTTTGATCGCATCTGGTTTCCAATCTGTTGAGGCATCGCCATCCAGCCCATGAGGAGACAGCTCCAGGTGGAAGATTCTCACAGGTTCAATACTGATAGATGTTCCTTGGGTTGATGGCAAGTCTTTTCTTTCCACACGCTGACTCTCTTCACTCCTTAAGACTGTTTCAGAGGTTGGACTTTGGCTAAGATACTCTCTCTGGATTTAAGGCGGTTGGCAGCAGTTATCTGCCCATGGACGCTTCACATTCGATTCCTTGGCAACTCCGCTCTTGCATGCTCGCTACGCTACGACGGATGTCGGGTGGAGCAATTTCCTGCTAAGATGTATAAGTTTTCCGTTGGTGCTGGACGGATGGCATCCTATGATAAGCCGGCAGGAAGGCATTTAACGCTGAATCAAGCTTCGTGGCATGGTATCTTTCCCATACAGGGCAAGCCTACTCTGCACATGATGCAAGGGCAAGTGCCGTCGATCTTAGGGTGTGTGGGCGAGCCCCCCATCTTGTGCCAGTTATTTGTCCAAATGTTATTGCGTGAACATATTTTACCCTTCGTCCTTCTCGATGTGGGTCTTATAAGAGAGAAAGAGTGCGGTCCAAGGTACTCCTCTGTAAAACCGGGTTATCACAGTGCTCCAGGGGTACTCAGACAGGTAAACTTTTAAGCTACGTTTGGCTTTCCGGTTTGCGTAGATTGCATCACGCACCTGTTTCTTATATGGATTTGCACGTAGGTGTTTTTCTCATATAGGATAAGTTCATCCAAAGGTTTGGAAAGTCTCTCTTCCAACACTGTAAGTCGGCATCCTTGTGGGCTGATTCCAAAGATCGTCTGCATAAATAAAAACGACAGGTTCCTGAACTTCTAGGTTGGTCGTTTGTATAGATTTTGAACAGGAGGTGCAGCAGACTCCCTTGTGGAATGACCATTCTTGAGCCTACCAAACGGCTCTTCTTCGCCACTAGCTGAACAAAGAACATCCTAATTGCCAGCAATCCTCGGATAAGCTCACTCAGCAGATTCCTTGGTAATTTCCAGAATCGTGTGGGTAGGCATCGTGTAGCACAGTGTCGTACGCTGTTGATAGGTCGACGATCACAGATCCGGTTACCATACCCTCTCGAAACCATCCTCATGTGTTTGAGTTAGGTTTTGTCTTGGTTTGGTTTGTTTGATTTGCCTGGCCGGAAACCTTTTTGTTCTGGTATGAGGTGTTTTCGTCTTCACAGGTTCGACGTTTTCAGAGAGCTTGTAGGTTTGGGCTGAGGAGTGATATTGGTTTTTAGCTCTTGGGATTGGATGGAGCTTTCCCAGCTTTAGGAGTGCCATAACATTTGGCTTTCCTCCAGATCTTTGGGAACCTGTGGGAATAGGCAGCAATTGTGAGTTCAAGAAGCCATTCCTTTGCTACTGGCCGAGATTTTTTAGCTGCCTCGGTGAAGAGATGTCAAGGCCTACTGCTTTTCCCTGGTTGAAGTTTAGCAGTACTGGGATTCCAATTCGTCCATGTTAAGGGGGCGAGTGAACAGCAGGGTCTCCACTAGACCTCTTATGGCCTAATTTGATCTTCTTGGGCTTCTTGCGGCACTTGCCATTTAAACCGCTTTGGTTGGCAACTTGGTTGGGTGTAATTTGGCTGCTGTGGAGGTTCTGTTGGATCCCCTCTGAGCTTTCGGATGGTAACCATTCTTTTCTTGCTGTTTATGGGTCCATATCGGTGGATGCAATAAAGTATGCCACGTTTTAAATCTTTTCCTGGGAGATCTCTCTCCAAACATTCCTCACCTTTAGCAGTTTTTCAGCCGAAAAAGGATCATTTAAACATGGTGATCTACGCTTGATTTCCTAGCACATGCCCTTTTTCCGTCCTACAGCCTCTGGGGTATGAATTTCTCCCGGGCAGTCTTGTTCATCAAGTTGGGCAAATTTTTTGTCATAGTTATGGGTTTTTTGAGCAATCCTCTTCACTTTCTGATCCAGTCATCAGTGAATCCTTGCCGGTCTGCTTTCCTGTAGTTAAAGCGACGCTTAAAAGGCACTTTTGTTTGGTCTTACTGCAGCTTGAACTTGGAAATACCGATTGGTCGATGTTGAGTTATTGGAACAGATCCAGAACAATCTTGCCTACCGGTTTTTAGAGATTTTTTAAACTAACGATAGCTAGATCAGGGTTTGTAACCTTTCTTCCAACGCTATGAAATGATGGCGCCAGCTTAGAGATCGTGAAGAGAGTAAGAGTTGTAACTTCTACCATCTTTCGACAGCTTGTCCGTCTTTGTTAGTTTCCTTGTAGCCCCATTGGATACTATGCTGTTTGAAATCGCCAATGAGAAGTGGTGTTTGTGGAATTGGGTGCTTGAAATCAACTGGTGGAGGTTTGTAGACGGATGTAACTATGACAGAGCTAAGCTCATGGTGAGTACTTAGATATTGTTGTCATCAGACATTGAGGTTTGTTTACTGCGGTGCCTGTTTTTACATAGCACTTCCATATTGTCGATGTGGTCTCTCGAGAAGGGACCATCCCTTGTTGTTTTTTATGGTTGGGCGGTGGTTATCGAGTCCTCTGTGGGTTTCATGCCGCATAGGACATCGCATTGGGGATTGTTACACAAATCAGCAATGATGTGACTTTTTGCATTGGAATCCTCCACATTCAATGATGCTATAGTCAAGGCAACTTAGAAAAAGGCCTGCGATGAGATCTAGTCATGATATGGTATACTTGAGTTAAAGGAAAACAGTGTTTGCTGTTGTAGAGATTGGTTCACTGCTTGGCAGTTACTTACGGGTGAGACCACAGACGGTTCTCTACTTTTTCCCCCAATATGGAAGATTTCCCGATTGAGATTATACATAATAAAGCACCACTCACTTCCGATGTATTGAATGGGAACATTCAAAGCATCAGGTAAACACAAAAAACAAACAGATGGTGGAAAGGTAGAAAATCCGGCGTGTTTTCACTAAAATATAAGAAAATTAACAAATCTATTATTGATAAAAAACGTCGGGTTTATTTTCAAAATGTATCATTTTCATATTTATTTGTAGCATGAAAGAAAAAACATGGTTCTTCGCCAGAGGCTTAGAGGGTCCGGCCGCGCAATTGAAGTTTTGATCATTAAAAATCCAGTCGGAGAAAATACCATAACGCAAAATTGGCGTAAGCCTATTTTTGTTGTTTTGAGGAAATATAATTTTTCTTTATATAGACCCGCTCTGGATTTCGATGGAGATTGGTGAGTCTTTGCCCGGGGGGCATGGGGTTCTCAACACAATATTGACATACGGGGACGGGACACAGAATCCGGTCCCATTCAGCCTTCGGGCTAAATCAATGACGCTTTTTCATGCCAGTTGGTATAGCAATGGGTCTGTTTTTTTTCAAAATTATCTCAAAATTTGTTGGAAAATTAGTCAAATTTTCCGAATCGTAAACCAAAATTTCTAAAAATGTTTAAAAAATGTCAAATCACTCAATGCTGAAATTGCTTAAAATGTTAAAATTTTGCGGTGAAAATGGCAAACTGGGTTAAATTTGGCCCAAAATTTGCATTTCTTGCATAGCTATGGATCCCTTTTGGCAAAAAAAAAATGTTATAGCTACGGGGCCATTGCAAGGAAAAATACTAAATTGGTCGAGGCGATTACAAAACTTGTCATTTCTCAAACCAAAATATGCCCTGCATTGAAATCAGGTCTATAATCCCTCTAGGAAATTTTGGAAATTCATGGGTTACAGAGTATTTGCCAACGTAAGTAAGTGTCATTGTCGCATTGATTTTTTTCGACGAGGGGAGGGCCGACGACTCCGGATCCTCCATTGGTAAGTGGACGGTAGACCTTAGTACAAATCATGGGGGGACATTTTATATTATGTCCCCCACTCCAAAAAAACGTGGGGGGACATGTCCCCCTCGTCCCCCACCGATTGACGCCCATGCAGACTTGTGATAAGCAGACTAAGAATTTCCCGAAGCTAAGGTGCTTCATGTGTGATACGATTTGGCACAAAGCTGCTGATTGTTACCACCGCCCAAAAGTACTTAAGGCAGCTGGTCTTCACACAGATGATTCATCAGTGCATCAAAGGTCTAGAAACCGTAGTAAACAGGGTAAAACCCCAAAATCAGATGCTCAGCCTGAAAGTGTTTCTGAAGTTAGTAAACCATCTGAGTGTACTACTTGTACTCGTGCTACTTGCACTAAGTCTAGACATGAAAAGTGAGCTTGTTTAATGGACATAAAAGGTTCAAGACACTTCCAAGGGTTATGTTACTTTGTGGTCACAGCCTTCCGGTGCTGCCTGTAGTCACAAAGGGTTTCAGCAAATGCCCGTAACTTGTGGAAGGATTGGTAATCGTAAGGATAGTGTCCTTTGTGACACAAGGTGCAGTACTGTAATTGTACGTAGTGGTTGGGTTATAGAGGATCAGTTATCAGGTGAGAGTAAACTTTTATGTTGATTGATGGAACCATAAGGAAAGTTCCTGTCGCCCGTGTAGAAGTATATACCCCATATCTAACCGGAACAATGAGCACTTTAATGTATGAATAACCCTGTATATGATTTGATTTTGGGTATGTGTCTGGTGTCAGAGGTGCTGGAAAAGCTTGGAAACATCTGTCAAAAACCAGAAGTCAAAGACGTGTTACGGAGAAGCCAATGGTAAGCTGAGGATTCCTGAAGAACTTGCTAAGATTGTAACCCCAGATCAGCTGCAACAAGCGCAACAGCTTGATTGTACTTAAACAAAATTCGCGAGTTAGAGAAGAAGGGTCCTCAAATCTTTGCTGTATAGACGGTATTCTTTACCGAGAGCATCAATCTCCTTCTGTTAACTTCGGAGACGTTATTCAGCAAGTAGTTGTCCCCCGGGCCAGGCATACCGTCTTCAGGTCATGAAACTAGCTCATGAATCTCTTCTGGGTGAACATGCAGGCATACGTAGGACGGCTTTCAAGATCTCGAATCACTTTTCTGGCCAGGAGTCCAGGCTGACATTACTAGATTATGCAGATCATGTGATGTATGTCAGAGAAGCATCCCCAAAGGTTGTGTTGGTAAAGTTCCCCTCGGTAACATGCCAATTATAGATGTGCCTTTTAGTAATACAGCCATGGATATTTCCCTAAGGTCCTTTTCGGAAAATGACTACCAATCTGACGATCACCGCAAAAAGGGAGGTAGCATTATTTTTCTTGATAGATCAATTTCCCCTTAAAAACAAGACAGGGGTCCGCTCCGTGATTTTTGAAAAGTGGCAAAAAATGGCATTAAGGGACGTTATGGATATGGGACCAATATCTACTGAGCGTAGCCACGGGTTCATCCTTATTGTGGTTGATTATGCTACGCGCTTCCCAGAAGCTGTACCACTTCGCCATATTGATTCTATCACTGTTGCTGAAGCACCTATGAGCATCTACTCGGGGGTTGGCTTTCCTCGAGAAGTTTTGTCAGATAAGGTAGACAGTTTTGTTCCGAGGTCAATTTAATAGACTTCCTTCTATCCGTTCACTCGCGACAACCGCTTGGCATCCCCAGTGCAATGGACTTTGTGAACCCTTTAACACTTAACTGCATACGGGGTTTGCACTTCCGTTAGTGCATAAGGGGGGCTCCTAGGGGCCCATTCATTATATAACCACTTCCGAAAGGAATTTTAGATGAAATCCACCACATGTTTAGAAGGATTCAAAGACATCAACAATAAAGAAATAAAAACTGAATAAAATTGTTCAGTAAGAAAACAAGGTGCAAAACATTGATTTTAATTTTGCGTCAAAATGTGCGAAAAAGACACTAATTCGTTTCTACATTTTTCTACGGCACTGATTCACCAAGACTTTTGCTGATTGCTTTAATTGGTGAAGAATGAACTATATTTACCATATTAAGCACAAACATAATGTCTCATGCCATTTTATATTTTTTAGGTTTACTTGTATAATTTACCATAGGTTACTAGAGTAAACCGCTATATGTGTATATAAAATATTATGACACCATGGCCTACTATACTTTCCCAGAATTTTTTGATTAATTATTTACTTTGTTTATGTCACTAAGTGTATGCATTATAAAAATCGGAATCACAGTAACTCTATTAAGATTTTTAATTTTTGTCATGGGCACTTCTGTTAGTGCATAATACTCCATGGAATCAAAGAGAGAAAGATGCTTGCATAAGGACATTGGTTACGCATATCGGCGAAGTAACTGATTTCTGCGCAGTTATGATTGTCTAATTATACCTTTCAATACTCTGGCAAAAGTTGCACATTTGATTGAAAATGAATAAAATGTCATCACAATTTCTTTTCCTAAATATCAGTGACCAGTAGATGTACATCATGCTACATTGACTCGAGCAAATAATAGCACTGTTGATATCCAGTAAATCCGCTCGGTATGCAGAGAATAAAGCACTTCAAATTACTTTTTATCTGGAAGTACAGAGCCATTGTTATTACCCATACAGTTGAAACAGATTTCAGGTGCTAATCACCCGATTAAGATTGAGCTATTTTTTTCATGACGCAAAACACAATATACTTGTCCTCTTTCACGAATAAATAAACCTTAGGCTTCTACTGTGCGTTCAATTAACTTTGACCGTATATTTCATCATTTTTCGAAAGGAAACAAAGATGAACAAAAAATCATGAAAGAAAGTTGTTTGGCAGACTGTGACTTAACATCTTTGTGCAGAAACAAAAATTAACTTAACAGTAACTTGCCGCGTAACCCCATTTCTATCCAATTTACCGTGTTATTAGCATAGGTCGCTAGACCCCCCCCCCCCTTCTTTTGTATTTTTCTAAATACATGGTGGTAAATTGAATAGAAATTACGTCCAGCAATAAGTTATGGATCTTGGTTCTGCACAAGGATGTTAGGTCACAGCATACCAAGCAACATATCCACCATGAGTTTTGTTCACATTAGTTTCTTTTCTCAATAAATGATCATGTGAAATATACAGTCAAAATTATTGAACTCACAGTAGAACCTCAAAGTTTATTTTAATCGCAAAAGAGGTCAGCTCAATCAGTCAATCAGGAGGTCACGCCAACATGCGTTATTTTCTTGTACACGAGAAGACAATACAATCGCTGTGACCTCAATAGCTGGTCGAAAACGCTCTGGAAAATGAGCTGATTTGAGGTCCAAAATACCTGAATTCATTATAAAATCATGTATTATTGTTGCGGAATGTCAACTACATATCTAAGTTGGTCTAATATGACGTGAAAGGGTGTTGGGGGTTAAAACAACGAATTAAAAGCGACGAATTTTAAGTTTTGAAATTTTTTTTTTTTTTTTTTTTTTTTTTTTTTTTTTTTTTTTTTTTTTTTTTTTTTTTTTTTTTTTTTTTTTTTTTTTTTTTTTTTTTTTTTTTTTTTTTTTTTTTTTAAAGCATCCCAAATCATTAATTGAATTGTGTGCTACAAAAAAGTCTGTGTACGTGTTACTCTTTTGAGAAAGCGAAGACCACGGAAAATGTATAACATTACATTTACTAGCATCATGGAATTAAATTCTCATATGCTATAACGTGGACCTGGTTTCCATCGATTGATGAACTGCAGACGTGTGCAGGTGTAGATACAACCTTTTGCCAGATTGGTTCTAATGATTATTAGAAACTTACATTACAATCAATGGATCGATTTAAAATGTTTCAGGTATCACAAAAAACAAACAAAAGACTTTCTCATAGAGTTTATACAGGAGTGCGTCCATTTTCGTCGTGCTTCCATTTTCCGTCAGATGTCCTGACGAAAATTGAAGCATCCATAGAGTTTATACACGAGTGCTTCCAATGTTGTCGTGCTTCCATTTTCCGTCAGACGGCCTGACGATAATGGAAGCATACATAGCGTTTGTACAAGAGTGCAAAAGAAAGAAATCTTTAATCATTGTAAAAGGTTCAGTAGATACACCCTTTTGCCAAATTGGTTCGAATGATTATTAGAAGCTTACATTACAATCAATGGATCGATTTAAAATGTTTCAGGTATCACAAAAAAAAAGACTTTCTCATATAGTTTATACAGGAGTGCTTCCATTTTCGTCGTGCTTCCATTTCCCGCCAGATATCCTGACGAAAATGGAAGCATCCATAGAGTTTGTACAGGGGTGCTTCCAATTTGGTCGTGTTTCCATTTTCCGTCAGACGGCCTGACGAAAATGGAAGCATCCATAGGGTTTGTACAGGAGTGCAAAAGAAAGAAATCTTTAATCATTGTAAAAGGTTCAGTACATACACCCTTTTGCCAATTTGGATCGAACGATTATTAGAAGCTTAGATTACCATCAATGGATCGATTTAAAATGTTTCAGATATCACAAAAAACAAAGAAAAGACTTTCTCATAGTGTTTATACAGGAGTGCGTCCATTTTCGTCGTGCTTCCATTTTCCGTCAGACGGCCTGACGAAAATGGAAGCATCCATAGAGTTTGTACAGGAGTGCTTCCGATTTTGTTGTGCTTCCATTTCCCGTCAGACGGCCTGGCGAAAATGGAAGCATCCATAGAGTTTGTACAGGAGTGCTTCCGATTTCGTCGTACTTCCATTTCCCGTCAGATGTCCTGACGAAAATGGAAGCATCCATAGAGTTTGTACAGGAGTGCTTCCAATTTCGTCGTGCTTCCATTTCTCGTCAGACGGCCTGACTAAAATGGAAGCATCCATTGAGTTTGTACAGGAGTGCGTCCATTTCCCGTCAAGCGTCCATTTTCCGTCAAATACCCTGACGAAATTGGAAGCATCCATAGAGTTTATACAGTAGTGCAAAAGAAAGAAATCGTTAATCATTGTAAAAGGTTCAGTAGATACACCCTTTTGCCAAATTGGTTCGAATGATTATTAGAAGCTTACATTACAATCAATGAATCGATTTAAAATGTTTCAGGTATCACAAAAACAAAGAAAAGACTTTCTCATAGAGTTTATACAGGAGTGCGTCCATTTTCGTCGTGCTTCCGTTTCCGTCAGATGTCCTCACGAAAATGGAAGCATCCATAGAGTTTATACAAAAGTGCTTCCAATTTCGTCGTGCTTCTATTTCCCGTCAGACGACCTGACGAAAATGGAAGCATCCATTGAGTTTGTACAGGAGTGCGTCCATTTCCCGTCAAGCGTCCATTTTCAGTCAAATACCCTGACGAAATTGGAAGCATCCATAGAGTTTATACAGTAGTGCAAAAGAAAGAAATCTTTAATTATTGTAAAAGGTTCAGTAGATACACCCTTTTGCCAAATTGGTTCGAATGATTATTAGAAACTTACATTACAAACAATGGATCGATTTAAATTTTTTCAGGTATCACAAAAACAAAGAAAAGACTTTCTCATAGAGTTTATACAGGAGTGCGTCCATTTTCGTCGTGCTTCCGTTTCCGTCAGATGTCCTCACGAAAATGGAAGCATCCATAGAGTTTATACAAAAGTGCTTCCAATTTCGTCGTTCTTCTATTTCCCGTCAGACGGCCTGACGAAAATGGAAGCATCCATAGAGTTTATACAGGAGTGCTTCCAATTTCGTCCTACTTCCATTTCCCGCCAGATGTCCTGACGAAAATGGAAGCATCCATAGAGTTTGTACAGGAGTGCTTACAATTTCGTTGTGCTTCCATTTCCCTTCAGACGGCCTGACGAAAATGGAAGCATCCATACAGTTTGTACAAGAGTGCTTCCAATTTCGTCGTGCTTCCATTTCCCGTTTTTTTTTTTTTTTTTTTTGGGTTTGTACAGGAGTGCAAAAGAAAGAAATCTTTAATCATTGTAAAAGGTTCAGTACATACACCCTTTTGCCAATTTGGATCGAACGATTATTAGAAGCTTAGATTACCATCAATGGATCGATTTAAAATGTTTCAGATATCACAAAAAACAAAGAAAAGACTTTCTCATAGTGTTTATACAGGAGTGCGTCCATTTTCGTCGTGCTTCCATTTTCCGTCAGACGGCCTGACGAAAATGGAAGCATCCATAGAGTTTGTACAGGAGTGCTTCCGATTTTGTTGTGCTTCCATTTCCCGTCAGACGGCCTGGCGAAAATGGAAGCATCCATAGAGTTTGTACAGGAGTGCTTCCGATTTCGTCGTACTTCCATTTCCCGTCAGATGTCCTGACGAAAATGGAAGCATCCATAGAGTTTGTACAGGAGTGCTTCCAATTTCGTCGTGCTTCCATTTCTCGTCAGACGGCCTGACTAAAATGGAAGCATCCATTGAGTTTGTACAGGAGTGCGTCCATTTCCCGTCAAGCGTCCATTTTCCGTCAAATACCCTGACGAAATTGGAAGCATCCATAGAGTTTATACAGTAGTGCAAAAGAAAGAAATCGTTAATCATTGTAAAAGGTTCAGTAGATACACCCTTTTGCCAAATTGGTTCGAATGATTATTAGAAGCTTACATTACAATCAATGAATCGATTTAAAATGTTTCAGGTATCACAAAAACAAAGAAAAGACTTTCTCATAGAGTTTATACAGGAGTGCGTCCATTTTCGTCGTGCTTCCGTTTCCGTCAGATGTCCTCACGAAAATGGAAGCATCCATAGAGTTTATACAAAAGTGCTTCCAATTTCGTCGTTCTTCTATTTCCCGTCAGACGGCCTGACGAAAATGGAAGCATCCATAGAGTTTATACAGGAGTGCTTCCAATTTCGTCCTACTTCCATTTCCCGCCAGATGTCCTGACGAAAATGGAAGCATCCATAGAGTTTGTACAGGAGTGCTTACAATTTCGTTGTGCTTCCATTTCCCTTCAGACGGCCTGACGAAAATGGAAGCATCCATACAGTTTGTACAAGAGTGCTTCCAATTTCGTCGTGCTTCCATTTCCCGTCAGACGGCCTGACGAAAATGGAAGCATCCATAGAGTTTGTGCAGGAGTGCTTCCAATTTCGTTGTGCTTCCATTTCCCGTCAGATGTCTTGACGAAAATGGAAGCATCCATATAGTTTGTACAGGAGTGCTTCCAATTTCGTCGTGCTTCCATTTCCCGTCAGACGCCCTGACGAAAATGGAAGCATACATAGAGTTTATACAGGAGTGCAAAAGAAAGAAATCTTTAATCATTGTTAGGTTCAGTAGATACACCCTTTTGCCAAATTGGTTCGAATGATTATTAGAAGCTTACATTACAATCAATGGATCGATTTAAAATGTTTCAGGTATCACAAAAACAAAGAAAAGACTTTCTCATAGAGTTTATACAGGAGTGCGTCCATTTTCGTCATGCTTCCGTTTCCGTCAGATGCCCTGACGAAAATAGAAGCATCCATAGAGTTTGTACAGGAGTGCTTCCAATTTCGTCGTGCTTCCATTTCTCGTCAGACGGCCTGACTAAAATGGAAGCATCCATTGAGTTTGTGCAGGAGTGCGTCCATTTCCCGTCAAGCGTCCATTTTCCGTCAAATACCCTGACGAAATTGGAAGCATCCATAGAGTTTATACAGGAGTGCAAAAGAAAGAAATCTTTAATCATTGTAAAAGGTTCAGTAGATACACCCTTTTGCCAAATTGGTTCGAATGATTATTAGAAGCTTACATTACAATCAATAGATCGATTTAAAATGTTTCAGGTATCACAAAAAATAAAGAAAAGACTTTCTCATAGAGTTTATACAGGAGTGCGTCCATTTTCGTCGTGCTTCCATTTTCCGTCAGATGCCCTGACGAAAATGGAAGCATACATAGAGTTTATACAGGAGTGCAAAAGAAAGAAATCTTTAATCACTGTAAAAGGTTCAGTAGATACACCCTTTTGCCAAATTGGTTCGAATGATTATTAGAAGCTTACATTACAATCAATGGATCGATTTAAAATGTTTCAGGTATCACAAAAAATAAAGAAAAGACTTTCTCATAGAGTTTATACAGGAGTGCGTCCATTTTCGTCGTGCTTCCATTTTCCGTGAGATGCCCTGACGAAAATGGAAGCATCCATAGAGATTGAACAGGAGTGCTTCCAATTTTGTCCTGCTTCCATTTCCCGTCAGACGCCCTGACGGAAATGGAAGCATCCATAGAGTTTATACAGGAGTGCTTCCAATTTCGTCGTGCTTCCATTTCCCGTCAGACGGCTTGACGAAAATGGAATCATCCATAGAGTTTGTACAGGAGTGCTTCCAATTTCGTCCTGCTTCCATTTCCCATCAGATATCCTGACGAGAATGGAAGCATCCATATAGTTTGTATAGGAGTGCTTCCAATTTGGTCGTGCTTCCATTTCCCGTCAGACGCCCTGACGAAAATGGAAGCATACATAGAGTTTATACAGGAGTGCAAAAGAAAGAAATCTTTAATCCTTGTAAAAGGTTCAGTAGATACACCCTTTTGCCAAATTGGTTCGAATGATTATTAGAAGCTTAGATTACAATCAATGGATCGATTTAAGATTTTTCAGGTATCACAAAAAAC